>CAIGRB010145735.1:0-12577 GCA_903798255.1 Fraxinus quadrangulata
ACGAACACTAAACTTTGATTAAAAAAATAATTTTTTTTAAATTTTTTTTTTTTTACTTTTTGGCAATGGAAACAAATTTTATAACCAATTGTGAAAAAAATTATTACTTTAATGGACAATTTTTATGTAAAATAAAGCCAAACGAACATAAAAAGATCCAAAATTTTAAAATTTTTGGGATAAAAAATTATACCAATCAAACACACTTAATTAACAATTTCCTGGAAAACAAGTTCTGGGGGATTACTTTCTCTGAAATTCATTTTCTTTCTACTCTTGCAATCAAATAGATCATTGGTGAAAATAATTAAAAGAAATTGGGTGACTATGACGAAATGTTATATGAATTTGGATGGCCTAGTGAAATAAAATCAAATTGAGTGATCATAATGAAATAAAATCAAATTGAGTGGTTATGGTGACACTAAATATAAAGATTATGGTGAAATAAAATCAAATTGGATGGTCATGATAACACTAAGCTCCTGTTTGATACCTACTCCTTTTCATTTATTTTTTTCTTTTTTTTATTTCAATCACATTTTTCAAATAAAATAATATTACACAAAAATTTAAATTTTTTCATTACTTTTCTACCACACATTCTCCCATCAATCACCATTCCAAAAATTTCAACCCATAAAATGGATGTCAAACACTCACTAAATATAAAATTGGGTGACCCCAAGTAAATTTAATGCACTAGTATTTGATTTATATTTATCGTACCGTCCTAAACAGCTGGCTTATGTTTTGTTGGCTTTGTCACTAAAAATAGTAATTGTTCAGACATAATGGCTTTTAAAATTAAATACTTCATTAGGAATCACAAGATCATGATTTGAAGTCCAAGTTCTCCGGTCCTAAGATCTCAAATTGAGGGATAGTTAAAATTATAAGATATATAAAAGAGTAAAGCCTCTTTTACACTAAGTTTACCTCCCTCACAATAGATTATTCTCTATGTACATAATAATGTACATAGAGTTGAGTTGTACATAATAAATAGGTGGCGGCCCCCTATTGGTGGCGCTCCCCCCAATAGGGGGCCGCCACCTACCTTTTATCTGATCCCTTATGGATAATGCTATGTACAATAGAGGGGGCTCGTTTCTTTATTGTACACATAGCATGATCCCCTCCACAATAGAGGGGGGCCCGTTTCTTTATTGTAGGGGGGTTGTCAAACTTGGTGTACATTAAACTTTCTGAAACTGTAAACCTGAGACAGTTTAAATAAAAATTATTCAAAATTTTGGAAGAAATACAAATAAAATAATCAGCAATTAAGAGATGCTCCATCTACTTTGCCAATCACCTCCTTGTTGTTTACTACAAATTTCTTCCAAAACCAGTGTTCTTTCCAGATCCTATCCATTTGTTCAATTGGCAAATTCTTTGTCTCTGGTAGTAACAGGAAAACAAACGCTGTCATTATCGCTACCCAGCCTCCAAAGAAGAAGAAAATCCCTGACTTGAAATGGCAAAGCATTGATAAAAATGTTTGGCCAACCACGAAAGTGAAGAGAAAGTTTATGCCCACTGAAATACTTTGTCCCGCCGATCGTATTTCCAAGGGAAATATTTCACTGGGAATTAACCAGCCTAATGGACCCCATGAAACTCCAAAACCAGCAACATAAATGCAGATCAACACCAGAATCATAAAAGCATAACTTTTGTTTAGTCCATCATGATCCCCTAACTTCGCTGCCATAATTCCCCCCACAGTCAATTGAGAGACAAACATTTGTATTCCTCCCATTATTAACAGAAATCTTCGGCCAACTTTGTCGACTATCAGCATTGATATGAATGTTGTTCCTATACCTACAACCCCAGTTACGACTGCAGACAAGAGAGCTGCACTAATGCCTAAACCAATTGTTCGGAAGAGTATTGGAGCATAGAATGCAATCACATTGATTCCAGTTACTTGTTGAAAGAATGGTATTGCTATAGACATGACAAACTGAGGCCTGTATTTTCTTTGTATGATACTCTTGTAAGGGTTTTTTATGGTTTTTGAAACATCATTAGCTTTGATGAGATCATCTAGTTCAGCTTGGACATCATCCGTGCCTCGAACTCTTTGCAACATCTTTTTAGCCTTTTCGTGATTGCTGCTACGTTGAATTAGACTGTTCGGTGTTTCAGGGAGAAAGAGTGCACCTAAAGTTAAAATTGATGCCGGAACTGCAGCCATAGCCAACGATATTCGCCATCCCCAACCACCTTTAATCTTTTCGGTTCCATAGTTTATCAAGTTTGCTGCTAAGGCCCCAATTCCTACACTGAACTGAAAGCTGTTGTTGATTGCTCCTCTGTATTTGGGAGGTGCCATTTCTGAGAGATATAAAGGAACTGCCTGCAAACAGACAGAGAGCCAGCTGACTCATTTGTTGGACAGACATGGAGAACGCGGGTAACTCGAAATTGAAAGGCATTTTCAAAGATGAGAAACTACAACAACAAACTAAGCCTTCCTCCTATAAAATTGGGGTCGACTGCATAAATCAATTTCCATTGCTCAGTTAGATTCATTGTTTAGATCTACAGGAAAAATCTAAAGCAATTAAATGTTCAGCATACTCTTCTTTTATTTATTTTTAACACGTTCTACGGAGGACGCATTAACTGCTTTCAGAACAAAAGGAAAAAGCTACATCTTGTCATATTCCATTCTTGTTTCACATTTCAATCTAAGCCTAATTATGTAGGGTGTGCGTCTGTCAACCAAGAAAGGAGGCTACATGTTACCTGGTTTGCAAAACCAACACCGACTCCAAGCAAGACTCTGCCAAAAATCAGCATGTATATATTAACGGCTGCACCACCTAGTGCTGCACCAGCAAGAAATGCAGCTCCTCCAGCAAGGACAGATGGTTTGCGCCCATAGGCTGCAGTGACCAATGAAGCAAAGAAGGAAGCAATTAGACCAGCCATATAGAGCGAGGATGTGAATAATGTCAGTAGCTGGCTATCAAATTTGCAGTAGTTGCTAATCTTTGTGTCTTCTTTCATCCTGGTGTAGACTTCTGGGAAAAACTTTTTCAGGAATGGCTCCATAGAAGTTACTCCACCTAAAATTTACCACAAAATGGTTGACGACAGTGTTCTCTCAATATCTGTACTTCAATAAAGCACAAGTTGAACCCGTCGGGTAGACATAAAACAAAGCACTCAAATTGATTATACAAAAAGAACGAAATAAACAGAGAACAAAGAAGAACAAGTCCATTTTCAAGCGACATCTGCATACTATAAGCAATTAGAGTACCTAAAAACTTCAATACTAGGTAAAATTCTCATCTTGTTTACATATAGAAGTAATTTTTGTGTAGGAGTGCCTCAGGGATAATAATATCCCACCAAATCCTTGAGTATGATGGATGAGTAATTTTTTATTTTTTATCTTTTAAAATTCCAAGCATAGATATAGTTATTCCTTCATTTGATTATGTCTTTTCAAAAAAAAAAAAAAAAAAAAAAAAACTGAAGTAAATGAAACCTGAAATTCCAATATCATAGCCAAAGATAACACCTCCCATGGAAGCCATCATACAAGACAACACTACAAATAACGTAATCTTGCCATTATATTGCCCTTCTGTACTGGTAATCACAAATCCAACCGCCATAGCTTCTTCCAAACTTTCCTACACGGATAAATGTAGCAGGGTGCAGACTCATGAATGTGGGGAAGGTTGGGGTGGAGCGGAGTGGAGAGAGTTTGAAGTTGTTAGTGAGAGGAAGAAGATAGCTGGCAAATTGGAATAGTCCAACTTGGCTGCTACATATCAACTTCTCCTGGTCCACTGTGTGACGTAGTCCTATTTGATTGGAATCTCATGACCTATGGACTTCACTATCTGACAAGAAAGACAATTTTATATAATTTATATACTCCAGCCCAAATTGATCAGCAGTTATAATGCGCATTGTGGGTACGACAACATGTGGGCATTATAACTGTTGCCCACCGGCTACAGTGAACACGATATCAAATCTGTTTATATAAATCAAACTTCACTTGGAAATTATTTATGCACAAGATATCTCTATCAATACCCCCTTTTTATAATATTTTTTATGCTATAACATACAAGCAACAGTTTACATGGGATTGAAACAAAATGCAGCAAATGTAATGATAATACTCCACCAAACCTTGAGTATGATGGATGTGTGAGCAGTAATGTTTTTTAAAATTCCAAGCATATATGTAGTTATTCCTTCATTCAATTAACTGAAAGAGGATAAGAAAACTGAAGTAAATGAAACCTGTAATTCCGTTATCATAGCCAAAGAGAACTCCTCCCATGGAAGCCATCAAACAAGACAACACCACAAATGAGGTAATCTTGCCACTATACTGCCTTTCTGAACCGGTGATCGCAAATCCAACCGCCATAGCTTCTTCCAAACTTTCCCACGCACACAAATATAGCAAGGTGCAGGCTCATGGGGATGGGGGGAGTTTGACGTTTGTGGTGAGAGGAAGAAGAAAAATGGCAATTGGCATTCTCCAACTGGTCCAATGTAAGAAATCTCGGATTTATTGTCATGTGATCGGAATCTCATCACCAGTGGACTTCACTATCTGACAAGAATGATGTTTACATATAAAAGCAAATTTCACGTTGCAATTTTTTGTGCACAGGATTTTTTTTTCCCAAGAATTTTTATGCTAGAAACAAACAAGCTAATCTTTTCATGAGCATTACAATTTAGTGAATTTAGAACATTGTATAAGGTACATGCATGAACAAAGCAATGCATTCTTAATCAATGAGGCTTTTAACAAATGCAATTTCCCAGTGTTAATCAGCAGAATATCACATATAAAATAATAGGAATTCACTTAATTAAGGTGCAGCAGTGAAAAACACTTTACTTATACGAATGTTTTAATCTAACCTCAAAATCCCAAAAATTATCTCCATTTCTTCCTCATTTCAACTATTTTACGAACAAAAACGATCTTCATTTGATCCAAACAAAGCCCATTTGCAGCAAAGCCAGTAGAAACGCAGTCGAAGCTCTTTAGAATCCAGCTGAAAACTCACCCCTCAAACTGTTTTGAAGTCCATGAATTTGAGAGCAACCGGCATGTTCTTTAATTAGCATCGAATTAAGAAGAGTACACGCACAATTGCTAAACTCGTACAGTGCCATTGATTTTGCTGCATTCCTATAAAAATGCTCGAAAACATGCCCTCCCTGTCCACCCGCTCCCACAGTCCCACTGCATCTCCTCTGTTTTGACTTGAAAGAAGAAGATTTATAAATAATTTAAAAATAAAAAAAGGGTTCATTTTGACTTATGATATTACAAAAAATAATAAATTAAAAGTTATAGTTATTTTTTAGGTTTTACTTTGCACAATAGACTAGATCATTTGATGATATGATTACACTAAAAAAAATTGGTTATACAACATTCTACTTACCATGAATTTCGTAATATATAGTGTGTTTGGTAAAACTTATAATTATTTATAATTTAATTATTTTTTTATTCATAAATTTTGTAACATTCATAACTTTTACAATGTCTATGTCTAAGAGAGCTTTTCATCTAATTTGTAGCAATTTTTATATCATTATGCAGTGTATGTCGATTTCATATTAATCGCAATTATTGATTAGACTAATCAGAATGATCTATGTGCTCTTTTAACATTTAATTCATTTTTCTTGAAAGTGACATTTTTAGTAATTTTTTAAAAAAGTAGTCAATAATTGTGACAACAATAGGACACATGTGCGCTTGTCAATGGTCAAAAACTTGCTAAAGATGGGATAAAAATCACTCTCAGGGGCAATATATTATTAACTCTTTTTAAAGGATTTACGTCTTATAAAGTAATAAAAACTTTATCAGATATATTGATAATTTAATAAGGTATCTACAATTTATATAGAGCTTGTTTATGAAAGATTTTTTGAAAATAATTTTGAATCATATATTTTATGAAATTCCTATTTTTTCTCTGTTTTTGAATAACGTGATTCTTTCATAAAACCCATAATTGAGAAGATCGTAGCGTGAAAATATCCTCAAAGATCTCGTATTTCTCAATTTTTTTGTTTAACAATCATCACTCCGGTAGTCATGAAAAGCGATTCCAATCCTTTTCCCGCTAGGGTTTCACCACTTTGATCAGTCTCGAAGGTATAATCCTTCTCTGTCTTTAACATATGCATGTAAACCTGCAAGAATATTGCTTTTACTTGGTTAAAAAAGGTTCAATGAAAAATTTCTACTTTTTTCTGAAAGAAAAATGGCTTCTTGGGGAGTAAGAACAAAAATTATGTGGAGTTTTCTTTGATAATTTACTAGGGTTTCATCAAGGTACTATTCCTCTAATCTTGCTTATGTTTCTTATTCAATTTTGCTACTTATACATAAAAAAATGTAAATAATAGATTACATAATATGACATAGAGGGAAAAGATTGGATTAAGAAGTTAATTGTCTTTTAAACTGGAAAATGGTAGGGTGTCACGTGACATTATGTAATTCATTATGTAAATCTGAAGTATATGTAACAAGATCATTCTTATTTTCTGGATTACTAAAAAAATTTCAGTTTTCATTTTCGCCATTCTTTAGGAAACCCTAATACTTTCATATATTTTTTTGAGTAATTTGATTTTTATATTTGATGCTCATCTTCACAGATTATACTTATGGAAACTTATTACAAAAAAGATCCAAAAAAGCCCATCAACACATTAAGAGCCATTTGAGCCCCATTTTTTTTTATCCCAAAGTGCATTTTGGAATAATATTTTGATGGAGAATATGTGGTTAAAAAATAAGAAATTTTTTTGAATTTAAATGTAATATTATTTTATTGAAAAATGTATAATTGAAAATAAGAGAAAAAATGCATTTTGAAAATAATGATGACCAAATAAAAGCATGGCATTTCTCTCTCCATATCTTTCCTCTCTAAAAACGTATCACTGTCAATATCAATATCAATATCTGTGGCATGATTTGTTTTGTGTCAAAATCTGTTTTTCTGTTATTCCTATGTGTGTGTAAAAGGTGTGTATACAGTGTGTTTCTGTTTTGCAGTCACTAACAACAAAACCCAAATTGTTGTGGTTGACCTAAATTCTAGTGGGTATTAGAGTCTAAATTGAAGTGGTCTTGAAGAGATCAAAATTATGAATCGGAGAAAAAAGTCGCCGCATTTTCGCTAGCCGACGCTAGTTGGACGTTTGAGCGAGTCCGGTAGA
The DNA here is from genome assembly GCA_903798255.1 of Fraxinus quadrangulata. Classification (NCBI taxonomy): domain Eukaryota; kingdom Viridiplantae; phylum Streptophyta; class Magnoliopsida; order Lamiales; family Oleaceae; genus Fraxinus; species Fraxinus quadrangulata. Next base: position 7,255 of record CAIGRB010145735.1, read on the forward strand.
AAATAACCCGAAACTTGGTCGTTCACCTAGCGTTTCCCTGTCGCTAGAGGGACGTGGCTCATTATCTTGTGATCCAATTTATAATAAGTGGTATTAGAGTAATTCCGGTATTTTTTTTTATAACAAGTGGTATTAGAGTGAGGTTGATTGTTCTGCATGACGACAATGAAGTATGATATCTCGTTGTTGGATAGAAACACGAGATTTACCTTGCGGTAAGTGAAGATGCTAGCGGTTCTAGCACATGTGGATTTGGAGGAAGCTTTGCTTGGCTTTGATAAGATGCCTGCTACCTAGACGCAGGATGAAAAGTAGCGTAGAGATTGAAATGTCCAATCTCAAATTCATAAACACCTTTCAAATCAAATTCTTCAAGATATTCTAAATAAGAGAAGTGTCGCTGTATTGTAGTTGAAGTTGGAGCAACTTTGCACGACAAAGAGGTTGATCAGAAAGCTATACTTGAAACAACGCTTGTATCTCATTGGATGTCTGAAGGTGTGTCATTGGATGATCATTTTACTATGTTTAAAGAAATCGTGGTGGTTGGAAGTTAAGTATGATGAGGAGGACTTGGTGTTGATGTTGTTGTGTTCTCTGCCACCATCATATGTGACTTTTAGATATACTATTCTCTATAGTCGGGATACTCTCGCCGTGGAAGATGTCTATGATGCTTTACTATCTAAAGAGAAGATGTGGCATCTTGTTGGAAGATCTGTGAATCATGCTGAAGGCTTGGTTGTGCGTGGCAGAAATCAAGATACGAATCTTGGCAGAAATATGAGAGGCAGATCGAAATCTAGAAATGCCGAGAAAGCATGTCTCTATTATAAAAAGAAGGGTCATATTAGAGCTAATTGCTTTATCTTGAAGAACGAAAATAAAGCTGTTGGTGCAACTGAGAAAGTGAAGCAACGTGTTAATACATCGGAGGTTGATGTTGTGGAAGATGGGCAAAGTGAATGAGAGTTTCTTGTGATTTCCGACATGGATTCAAATCTTGTGAGGAATGGGTTCTTGACTCGGTTTACACTTTTCATATGTGTCCCAACAGGGACTGATATTCAACTTATGAAAGAGTTTCAAGAAGTGTTGTCATTATGAAAAAACAAAACGCGCCTTGAAAAATTGTCGGAATTGGTACATTTAGAATCAGAATGTTCGATGGGGCTATCAGAACACTTACAGATGTAAGACATGTTCCGGAACTAAAGCGGAATCTCATATCTTTAGTGCACTTGACTCAAAACACTGGTGAATGTGGAGTTTTGAAGGTGAGCCATGTGTTCTTATTGTCATGAAGGAACATAAAAGTTCTACACAGTTGTACATTTTGCATGGTTCCAAAGTAATTGGGGATGCAGTAGTTTCTACTTCTTCTTTGACAAATGATGAAATTACAAAACTATAGCATATGCACCTTGGGCATATGAGTGGGAATGGCATGACAGAGCTGAGTAGAAGAGGATTTCTTAATCGGCAGAAGACCAACAAAATAAATTTTTGTAAGCATTATGTTTTTGAGAAATAGAAGAGAGTAAGATTCACAAAAGGAAGACACAACGAGAAGAGAACACTTGAATATATCTATTCAGATTTTTTTGGGACCGGTCAGGGTACAATCAAAAGGAGGCCATTATTACTTGTTGACAGTAATTGATGATTTCTCTAGGAAAGTTTGAGTATTCTTCTTAAAGTAGAAGAATGATGTGTTTGGGACCTTCAAGGAGTGGAAAACATTGGTAGAAAAGTAGACTGGAAAGCAGGTGAAACGTCTATGCACAGATAATGAGTTCGAGTTTTATTCAAATGAATTCAATAGTTTATGCAGGGCTGAAGACATTCAAGGAGTGAAAAACATTGGTAGAAAGTAGACTGAAAAGCAGGTGAAATGTCTACGCACAGATAATGGGTTGGAGTTTTTTCAGACGAATTCAATAGCTTCTGTAGGGCTGAAGACATCTTAAGACACTTGACAGTGCTTGGAACTCCTCAACAGAATGGTGTGGCAGAATGGATGAATAGAACATTGATGGAAAATGTTCGTTGTATACTTTCATATTCTGGATTGTTTAAGACTTTTTGGGTTGAAGATGCTATTATAACTTTTTTTCTGATTAATTGCTCACCCTCAGGTGCCATTGATAAAAAAAACCAGAAGAGGTATGGTCTGGTAAACCTTCTTGTTATTCTGATTTGAAGACTTTTAGATTTCCTGCTTATTCTCATGTGGATAATGAGAAGTTTGAGTTTAGGTCTAAAATGTGCATCTTTCTTGGGTATAAATAAGGTGTGAAGAGGTATAAAATATGGTGTCATGAGACAAGAAATATGGTTGTTAGTAGGGATGTAATATTTGATAAACTTGCTATGATTCATGGTTTACCTCTTGGGGATTCTGATAAAATTGAGGAACAAAATCATTCAACTCAGGTGGAGTTGAAAATTGGTTCAGAGGAACAATTAGATGTTGCAAAATAGTATACTACATATCAGTCCAGTTCAGGGTCGACAGACAGCAATATTTTGCCTACTTTGCCTACAACACCAGCACCACAATATTCAATAGCTAAGGATAGATCTCGCAGATATATTAGACCTCCACAAAAGTAAGAAGGAGTAGATTTTGTAGCTTATGCATCATTGTAGCTGAAGACATTGATTCTATTGAGCCCGCTACATATTCAGAGGCAATCAGTTGCAGTGATTCTAGCAGATGGATGATTGTTATGCAGGAGGAGATGGAGTCATCGAGCAAAAATAACACTTGGGATTTGGTGAAATTATCTAGAAGTAAAAATGTTGTTCGCTGCAAAGGGCGTTCAAAAGAAAGGAAGGCACATTAGGGCTATGTAGCTCGGACTAGGGTACGGGTGCGTATTTAAGTGTCGAATTTTTTATTTTTTAAAATCGAGGATACAGAAATATGGCTAAAAAGAGTTCAAATTTCGGACACGGGGTACGTGGGTACGTTTTTAAATCTTCATTTATTATTTTTTCCCCCAAAAACTTCATTTGTAAAAAGAAAAGTTAAATAATAATTAAGTTGTAAATTATTAGAAGATAAACATATCATTTAAAAATCAACTAGAAATTTATAATAAAAGTCTAAAACACCCAAAAAAAAAATTGACATGACAAAGCACAAAATTAAAATAAAAGTTAAAATAATTAATTACNAAAAAAAAAAACAAAAACAACATAAATTTACAAGATAAAAGCACAAAATTAAAATAAAAGTTAAAATAATTAATTACAATAACATCAATTGATCCTAAAAATCCATTTAATTAACTAATCCCCCCAACTCTACTCATTATCATCAAGAATAAATGTCTCTAGTTGTGGCTCATTAAGGGAAAGTTCTGCCTGTTCAATGGTTGTTTGTTCATTCAAATTAGTCCAATTTCCACTTATAAAATGAGAAATGCATAAACAATTAATGCAAACAATTAATCCAAAACATTTCTTTAATGAAGAATGAAGATGTTAAGCTTATAGAAAATATACATAGATCCCAATATTTTGTCGGTCCTTCTTTGTACGCCTCTTCATTTCGTGACATTAGACGGAGATTACAATGGAAAAAGACAAGGTCTTCAGCCCTACTTGTTGTCAATTTGTTTCTCTTGATCCTTTGAATGAATGAATAGGTACTCCAATTTCTCTCGCAACAAGATGCAAATGTCGGTTGTGAAAGCAATTTAAAGGCCAAAGATTGCAACAAGGGTGTAGGGGCACCATGATTAGCCCACCAAGAAATTGGTTCTTCAAACATTCTTGCATCAATTATATGCGGCTGATTGAAATAATTTGATCCACTACAAAACCCTCCATATTCCACATATGCTTTCTTCAAATCATTTGAATTTGGAAACAACCTCTTGATGCATTTGTTTCTATTCATGGAAACTTCTTGATTCTTGTGTGGTGCATTCTATTAGTTCCATCTTTCAACCAAGCTTCACAATAATATTTAGGAACTAAAGAATGTGCCAGACAATGTAAGGGAGTGTTGTTCTTGTTCCATCTACTCTCTGAAATTTGGTGAATAATATCAAAAAAGGTTGAATTACCACCAACCATATCTATCCTTTCATGCAGAAATATGATTTTTTTTTTTTACATTTTCAATCATCGCGTCCCACATATATTGAATGCAAAACAAGAGAATCCGTATCAGAAACTCGTAAACATATTAAGAATATGCTCGGTAAAAGACAGAAAATAATCCAAATCATCCCACCAAGTATTAGTCACAATGCATTTTTCACTTCTTGTGCTTTACTATCAATGTTTGCATCCCTATAAACTTTCCAATTTGAATCCATCACCATTTTTTCTAGTGCTGGCCTAACTTCTCTCAAGCGTTTAGTCATTACAATACTCGATGCAAATCTCGTGTAAGCCACCTTCAACAAACTCAACTTAGAGTATTTATTGTATATTGCTAGTGCCATACCATGATTGACAATAAAAATTATGAATAATTTGTACATCACTCACCAAATCAGCAATCCACTTACAACTTACATATTGAAGTGGTTTTTCAGAAGGTTCACAAATACTTTTTAAAGCCAAATTCAAACTATGTACCACACAAGGTGTCACGGACCGCAACTTCACTTAAGCCCCGTGACCCTATCGCAACTGCAGTTTGCCCCAACTTCGACCGCACATTGTAAATATTAGTCTTTTTTGAGTTGTAATTTCCATTTTATGTAATAGGTTATTTCAATTATAAAATAGTTAGAAAATAGGAAAATTTTAGTATGATTCTTCAGCAAGAAGACGTCTACTCATGGTACTTAGGTTATTTTTCCTAGTCTATTATAGGAGGTATTAGTCTTTCAAACAAACTTTCAAACTTTCTAGTGTTCGCCCCCTGCACTAGCCATTTGTAATTTTCTGCTTTCGTCAATTGTAATTTCTTGCTTTCAGTAATCAATGATCAATTTCATTTCAGTTGTGTTTAAAGCTTTCTATTATTTATAATCAAAATCTCTTTCGTCCTGAGAAAAGGCGGAAGGTAGTCTAGCAGAGCAGACTACTACCCCACGGTGTCCCTTTCTGTGCTAAGAAGAAAGGCACCCCGTAAAAGTTGGTATTAGAGATGCGGTTCAAGACCCTCGATAAGAAAGTTATGGATCCAATTGGATCGAACACTACGAAGGTGGTGGATCCTCTAAAGATGACTACGAAACAGCGCATGGATGCACTTGAGATGGTGAATACTAGGTTGGGTTGTGCTATTGATGGCCTCGAGGAAAAGGTCGAGGTGGCAGAGATGAAAATTCGGGAATTACGCATCCGGCTGGAT
>CAIGRB010145735.1:24636-52566 GCA_903798255.1 Fraxinus quadrangulata
TAAATTCTCAGGATTTCGTGAGATTCAAGATCTCAGATCAAGGGAATGTTCAAACAGGTCAAGTCAAGGTATTCTAACGGATAATCAATGCAACACGAAGATATGTAAAAAAATTTAAATTTTCAAGCAATGTAATCTCACACAAAGACTAAACAACAGTTAAAGTGCCCAAAAACAATTACCAAATTGCAGTCAAAATTCAACACTTCAAATACGGTAAATAATTCCTAAATTTCTAGCACAAGCAATGATTACCCCTTCACAGTAACCCCAATCCTAATGTCACCTCACACAATCATGCCATAATGCTGAAATTTAAATGGGATAAGCTAATTTACCAGAGCGGACCTATCTGAGTCCGTAAATTTCGAGAGATGCGAATTTACTGCTTTAAGGCCGCAATTTATGGCCTAAATTAATTCAGTAAATGTATTGCAATTGCGACAGTTAACCCACCAAGGGAAAAATCGTCCAACTTTTACTGCGTAACCTAAAACACTAAACCAATAATATTAGTACGTTCAGGCAATCAAAAATGAGAAAACTGCCTGAAGAAACCATTGTCGGAAAACACCACCATACGCGGACCTCCAATGACGCCTCTACCTACAGAAGCCTCATGTGGTGTCCTTGTCCAACTGGCCACTAGTTTGGCTGGAATTCAAGGTTGCAGGTCCGGTTTCCTTTGAAAAATTCTGGGCAGTTTTTTTTCTTCTGGTTTTTGCTGCTTTTCCAATCGATTTTGGCCGAAAATCCACCACCAACTATGCTCTGATACCAAATGTTGGATTTTGGACTCCAATCACCACTAAAACTGGGTTCAGTTACCTCCAATCGAATACCACAAGTCACAACCCAATCCAAAATCAAACTCCCAATCGGCTGCTTCTTCGGGTTGCCTACAAAGGGAAATGGTGTGGAATATAGTAGCCACAAGATTCAACCACAAAGGTTAATGAAGAAGGACAAGGTAAGGAAAGCACAAAGCAAAACAGGGAACACTGCCTTTTCTCTCCTAAAAACACGGCTATCACTATTCAGATACACAAACAGTAACGGAAACGAGCAGCATATTTAAGGAAAGAATGGGCTTTTAGGTTAATTAGCAAATAGGGCCCAAGATGTAGAATATAAGTAATTGTAAAAATAGATTCAGGGAAGCACTTATTATCAGAAACCCCAAAGATCGTTGGTCCTTCGAATGGTAAGAGCTAAGTGTTGATAGCTTTTAGTTTGTTTTGTGAATGATTCTTTTAATTTGGTAATGTAAACTTAATTGAATATGCAAAATTTTATTGAATGAAGGTACAAGCTTGCCGAGAACGATCTTTTGGAAGTGATGAAGGTGAAGGGGGCAACATCTGACAGGCCTATAATGTGGCCACAATTGAGGGTGGAAGCAAGGAAAAAGATAGGGGATACTGGGCTACTGGATCACCTTCTGAAGCATATGGCCGGTGTGAGGAAAATCCCTCGAGAAACCTTAATTCCAGGCTCAGAAAACAACCAAACGAACACTTTGTTTGCTCCAAGTTTCATCCCCACGAAAGAGATATGGTGGTGGTGATTGCAAGCTCACACAAGGAGGAAGGAAAAGAGAATAATAATGGTTTGAACTCACCAAGAAATCCACCAAACAAAACCCGGCTACCATTTCATCTCCATAGATGCCTCTCATCTCCACTCTCTTGCACACACTTCACACATACACAAAAATGCTGGGAATGGGGGAATATAAATAGGTCAATTAGGTCACTTAATTTTGGGCCAAATACTCCCTCCAAAATGGGTCAAAGTCCACTAAATGGGCTACCAAATAATTCCCACGACTAACCACATAAATGGGCTAACAACATAACCATTCAAACCCAAACTTTGGCCATCCAAAAGTATAGGTCATTTTCGAGTAGAGCCAATTCTATGGTGTCGCTAAATAATCCGACAACTATTTTATATCATCGTCCGAATTTATTGGGTATCAAAACCCAACAAATCTCCACCTTGATTCCCAATATATCTGCAAGCAAACAAAACACACAGTTTATATTTGCACAATCAAGGTAACCAATAAAATTGGTATCACAGACCTTACCTCGTGTTTCCAACCTGAAACACATACCATTCCTGCTCCATATACTCACCAGGGCTAATGTCACAAACACCCAAGTAGAAGTAGATAATAACAGCAATCAATCAAAAGCAAATAAACATGCGTCGGAGATATCATATATAGGATAACATATAGATCTTTTCAAAACATGTTCACACATAACATATTAACACCAAGTTAATTACATATGCAACAAATGCATAAATGACCCCACGAAAGGATCTCATTACACCTATCCTATCCCATTTCGTGTTGCTCCTACCTCGAGAACACATATCTTACCACCATATTCACTAAACTAATCACTCAACCCATGTCTAATTGGTAAGTCACAATAGATCCTAAGTTCGGGATAATCCTCTATCACCACATCACTTCTCCCAACTTACGTGGATAATGAGTCTCCACCTAACGGAAGTGATAGAAGTCTCTCTCACACTCCACCTGATTAGGGTCTCTTACAGATAAAGGATTTCAACATCTAATCACATCTCCACTCGTGATCCAAATGTCACACTCCACATCCCCGGTATAAACCACCAATGTACCCCTAGACATCAATACTCTACCTTACCAAAATATATACAAACAACTGCTAATGCATCCCAAGCCCATTATGACAAATTAACACCATTTGGTGACCACAAAAGTTAGAGCTCAATTTAAATTGACTCAAGCACCACAATGTTACTCCATCACCAATGCTCTAACAAATCCACAAAGAATTTATCACACAAAGGGAAAGGTGAAGGTGGCATTCACAAAGAAAATAGAAGAAAGAGTTGGTTATTTCACTGCACTCATAAAAGAGGCTCACAAAGAGAAATAATATAATCCTCACGTGGCTACCTTACATAATCTCACAAACCACAGAGACCCACAAAGATGAAGGAGAAAATGGCTACCATTCTAACTTCTCACTACCACACTCTCTTACACCACTAACAGAGCAAAACGGAGTACGCCATAGATATTAACCCATTATGCATGCAAACACATTACACAAAGTAATAAGATCACTTTAATTCATGCCATTACACACATCAAACATATTGAAAGTGTAATTTATCACCATGCAACAGAATTAAGTGATCACACATGCAGAAATGGTTCCACAGAGATGCTCGTGCAATAACTAAGTTTACTCTCAATAAACCTCACACATGTCATCACTCGACCCGATGACAAAATTATCCTCACCGCTCTCCTAATTTTCCCTTTTATTATCATTCATAGGACAATCTATTACAACCATGTCCAAATTACCGCAGTTAAAATACATCTTGATTTTCACACTTGTCTTAGACCACATTTGCCATCAAAATGTTTTATAAAAAATATTTTCGTTTTACCAAATTAAAAAATCACAATTTTCATTAAAACGTGCACAACTCATAATATGTCATCATTTTACCCAAAAAAATGTACAAAACACAAAATGCAACAAAAAACGACCACAAGTAAAGTATCGACACAATTCACACAGAAAAGTCAAGTACACTTTCCTAAGGTCACGTGCAATTTTAATAATGAAAAATTTAATTGGCAACTAATTCACATAAAATTCAAGGCAAATAATAAACAAGTAATTCCTAAGTCTAGTAACAAGCAATGATTACCCCTTTACGGTAATTCCAAACCTAACGTTACCCCACACGATGACTTCTAATGCGAAAAATAAATCGTTACTCTACACGATAACAATAACTGTAATAATAAAAGACAAAGAACACGATACCAAGAAGACCACATCTGAAGGTCCATAAATATCGAGAGTTGTGAATTCACCACTTTGGGACTATCGCAATCCGCCCCAAAGCTTTCGTCAACACGAAATGACACCAGACACTCAAACGTCCAAACGTAAAATCGTCTGGTACTCTATCTTGCATGCATGGAGAGAACTAAGGATAGTTTAATGTAATGTGTCACTGGTGTTGTTTGTCTCAAAATCTATTGTCGATCTAGATGGTCTGAGTAAAGTCATATCTAGGTCCACCTGGGCGTGCCACCTCAGTTTACACATTAAGCCTTTGTTTGATTTAGATGGAAATAAGATTTTTATTAGATTTTAATAAAAGTTGATGGACAATGTGGTTGAAAAGTTGTGAATCTCATGATTATGTGATTAAAATTAATTGTTAAACTTTAATTTAGATTTTAATCAACTTTTTAATTAGTTGAACCAAACATCGGCTTAGTTGTTTCCCTTTGTGTTCTGATGTCTATTGGTTCTGTTGCATTCGAGAACAGAGAGAGGGATGAGATGTTATCCAAAAAGAAAGAAGAAAACCAAGCAATTGAAGTTTCATCATGTCCTTGTGGCATCTGTCAAAAGCTGAATCAGCTTGCTATGAATTCAAAGCCTGATACTGATAGTGCACCTGCTATTTCACTACTGGTATTTATTTCATGTAAATGCTATTTTGCACATTAAGCCTCTTTCAACAAATTCATAAATGGTTTATAATGAGAAATAACAGATAATATCATGAAATGCGTGGATAATAATTAATAGTTGAAATATAAATGTTTAACTTCAGCTGAATTTTCAAATTTCTTTCCAAACGGAGGCTAAATCATGTTTCAGTTATTAGTTACTGTATCGAGTGCTTGTTTTGGCAGGAAAAGTTAAAAGGAACAAGTCATGGTCATATCTGACTTTGTGAAGGAAATAGAGGTATCAGCAAAAGCAGAAAAGAGATCGGGTGCAGCAGCAGCAGCTGGAGAAAAAGCAGCACATATACGAAGGTTGAAGTGGATTCAGAATATGCAAGCCACAGAGTACTTTCCTTTGGCCAAATATGGTAAAGAGCAGCAGCAGCCCTCAGGTTTTGGTCCAAGTTGAAGTCCCAACCCCACCTTCAGTATCATCCTCTAGTGCCTCAGCTCCTCTTCAGCTACTGCCATACAACCACTATTCCGGCTATCCTGTCAAGCCTCTGGCAGAGAGATGTGACTATCTCCACTGCGTCCAATAGTCCAAGCTATGAGGATGGTCCCAATCTTACTCTCATGCCAAGAGTGAGTATAAAATCTAATCATTTCGTGTCACCCTTTTCTATCCAAGTTCTTGATTGAAAATTCTTCCATATTATTATTGGAGTAAATTAATTTTTGAATGCAGGTAATTATGGAACAAGAAATTAAATGTGAAGCTGGGGTAGGGTGCAGCAGCTAATTTTGGAGAGGTTTCTAATATTTGATATCTTCAGTTTTTTGGAGAAGTATATAACAAATTAATACAGCAGTAGCAGGTAAAGGGACAAGAATAGTTACCCCGTGATCTTTTTAGGGAAAGACATACATACTAGTAATATGTCATATGTGTGTCTGTTCATATTCTTAAAGCGAATATCTTGAATCTCTTAGAATCATGAATATGTTTTTTTTCTTAAAATTGCTGTCCAAAATTCTTAAGCTCAACGGGAACTGGACGTAGCTATAAATGGTTGAGCCTTGGTCTTGTATTTTTCTGCATTTGCCAGTCTTGTGTTTGCTATCCCAGTTGCCACAATTTTCAATTTACTGTCTGCTCCTTCAACATATCGCCAACTAGTAGGGAGCTTAATTTATTTGACAATTATATGACCAGTCATCTCTTATGCACTGAACTTGATGAATCAATTTATGCATCAACCTCGGACATTTGCATCTTGAGTAGCTAAACGTATACTCGCTATTTGCTTGGGACTTCTAATCGGGAATTGTTTTACAAGATTGAATTTTTCTCTAACTCTTTGAGCTTACAATAATTCTGCTTTAAGAAGCTTGGATTCGCATGAGTAATTTGAATACGATACTATATGAATATATCGTGATGGGCAGAATATTGACACCAAAGCTTCCGAGCTCAGTATTTCACAAAGAGACCGAATCGAACCACAATGTTCCAAGACCCAAAACATTCCTACAATCACCCCTTTACTCCGCTTGCTTGGTTGCCCACAAAGGACACGGTATGAACTACTTGCAGCCACAAGAATTAGCCATAAGGCTGAAAGAGAGGTGGAAGAAAACGCTACACAGAGGAAGCACGAAGCAAGAAGATTGCAGCCTGCTTCTTTCACTCCAAAGGTAGGCTTTGTAAATAATGTTTTCACACCACCGAGGCCAAGAGACGGGAAATAATGTTTTCACACCACTAAGGCCAAGAGTTAATAAGGAAAGAATAAATGGACTATCAATAAAAAAAGCCACCCGAGGAGTAATGAGTCAAGCCATGAATAGTTATAATAAAATTAGGCTACTTCAAATGGTCCAAATAGATTATAGGTTTAGGTCGTTACAATTGTGATATCGATGTCTCAATTTAGTTATTTGTTGACTGAATAAATAATTATTAACATCATTGTCTGGGAGGTCGTTTGCCAACAATTTACCTAACATATCGATACAACTTTTTTTAAAAAAAAAATTAGAACACGCGAATACGTGTATATATCAAATTTAGCGTAATTTCATTGTTATAAAAAGATTAAACAGGGCACGATAATAATATTAAAATAAAACAGTAGAGCATTTTTATCTTAATCTTTAATTATCCCAACTCTTCAACATCACCAACATCAACTTCTTCGTTATTATTAAAATAACAACCTCCAACATTGGCTCATCGAATGGTATATTAGCAATATCAAGCTGCCCAACACCTTTAAGAGTATCAAATTATTCTCCGACAATATCCCACATTTTGAATTCTTCTTTTGAATATAGATTTAATACTATTATCTATTTTTAATAATAAAAATATATTTGTTAACCATTAACGCTATTTTACATGTATTTAATGATTTAATATTATTGTATATTTCCAAAGAAAAACTCTGTTTTCAATTAAATTAAAATTTTAGTTTTCTATTTCAATAAAAATTATCTATTTTCAATAAGTTATTGATAATATTACTAATGATAGTTATCTATTCTTCTTCATGTTTCCTAACATATCCGATATGTATCGAAAATAATTAAAAAATACGTATTCAATATATAATTAAAATCACGTATCCAATACGTATCTGAGCGTATTAAAGAGTATCCAATCTTGATATGTATCGAATATGTGTACGTAATGAATTTACAAATATCCTTGCTTCTTAGATTTTGATTGGGCATGATCTCCTAATTTAAGATGCTCACATACAGGTTGGTGTATTTATCTTGGAGAAGCTCTCATTTCTTGGAAGTGTAGAAAACACGAGCGAGTTTCCAATTCTTCTACCAAAGCCGAATCTAGAGCATTGTCATCTTCATGTTCAAAGGTGGTTTGAATTCGTCAACTGCTTTCCGAATTGGGATTTACTGAGACTAATTCTGCACCTCTAGTTGATAATATGAGTGCCATTTGAATTACCGTAAATCCCGTACTTCTTGAAAACTAAATATATAGAGGTTGATTGTCATCGCATTTGCTTCATGTCCCAGCTGAACTTATATTGCAAACATATTTATAGTTTTTTTTTTCTCAAAACACGACACAAATTCTTAGTTTGCAAATTGATGCTTTTTGACTCACTGACATCAATTTTGAGTTGAGCGAATTAAAGAAAAAACAGAAGACGAGGGAAAAAGTGGAAACACATAGTACAAGTTCAATGACCTATAAACAGTGCATAATGTCCTGTACCACAATGTAGTGTGAATATACTCTGAACATAAAAATTATTTAACACCAAGTTAGACTGAGCTCCTTTTGTCGACCAGCATCCTCTTCAGCCCATTACGCGTGATTTCTAGTGCCCTCACAAGTGCTGGAAGTAGATGCCTGGAGCATCCTCGTTAGTAAGAGCCAGGGCCCATTGGTCAAGTTTCCTCGACTTTGGAGAACGCTCACCACCCATCCACCCCAAAGGAGGAAGCTCACCCTTGACGGGTCCCTAACTGCATTTCCAGCATCAGTTTTGACTCTAGGTGCACTCTTTCTCGTGTAAACACCAGATCGTCTATTTCAACGTAGCAACAATCACGAAAAGGCCAAAAAGATGTTGTATATAGTCCGAGACATAGATGATGTTCAAGCAGAACTAAACGATCTCATCAAAGCTAGCGACGTTCGTAAACCATAAAAAAGCCTTAAAAGAATATCATACAAAGATAATACAGGCATCAGGTTGTCATGTCTATAGCAACACCATTCTTTCAACTGGAATCAATGTGATTGCATTCTATACTACTATTCTCTTCCAAACAAGTTAATTTGGGCAGTGCAGCTATCATATTCAAATGTTTGTCTCCCAATTAGGCAGAATAATGGTGGACTAAACAAAGGTACGCTCATTTAGTTTTGTTATTGACCTGCATTAGGCCGGTTAATTTCCAATAAACTCTCTTCACTTTCTGTGGTTGGCCAAACATTTTCAGCAATGCTTCGCCATTTCAAGTCTGGAATTTTCTTCTTCTTCTTTGGAGGATGGATAGTAAACTAATTATAATGGAATTTGTTTTCATGTCATCACTAGAAAGACAGAGAATTAGCCAATTGAACAGATGATAGAATCTAGAAAAAAACACTGGTTTTGAAAGAAAAAAATGTAGGAAACAACAAGGAGCTGATTGGCAAAACAGATGGAGCATAAGATTCATTCCTCATCAAAATACCAAAATAAAATTAAAGTCGATATATCAGTAGAAATTAAACTAATCGTTACATGGTATTCCAAATCTTATCTCTCTCTATTATGTAAGCAAGTCAGAAAATACTCTACAGTAAATTAAATTTTGGAAACTCGTGCTGGTATATATGCTGGTTTCATTATACAGAATACAGAAAATCACGTAGCTCTGATTATCCATGACAGGAAAATAGATGCATAAATGTTTTAGACGACATACCTTTGGTGTAACACACTATAATGCATATATATTAGCAGGATGGACTCATTTTCAAATAATCAAATTAATCATTCTTTTTCAATCATACTCTTTTCATAATCTTGATTACGAGGAACAAATCTTTTCCAGAAAGTATGCTCCCCCCATATTTTCTCCATTTTCTCTATAGGAATATTCTTGGTTTCTGGCAGGAAAAAGTAGACAAATCCAGTCATTAATGTCACCCATCCCCCAAAGAAGAAGAAAATTCCAGACTTCATGTGGCAAAGCATAGCGAGGAAACCTTGAGCAATGATGAATGTAAAAAGAAGACTTGTAGCTACATTAATACTTTGTGCTGCTGACCTTATTTCCAGAGGAAAAATTTCACTTGTAACAACCCATCCCAAGGGTCCCCATGACAAACTAAAAGCAGCAACGTATACACAAGTTAAGATCAAAACCAAAACGCCATACCCTTTGCTTAATTCTCCATGATCCCCCAATTCAGCTGCCATTATTGCTCCAATGAACATTTGTGTAACGAACATTAGAATCCCGCCCAAGATAAATAAAGCTCGCCTGCCAAGTTTGTCAACTATCAAAGATGATGCAATAGTCGAACCTAAGCCCACGAATGAAAGCAGCGTTGCTGACAACAGCGATGCACTTTCTGCTAAACCAATTGTTCGAAAGAGTACTGGAGCATAGAACCCGATCACATTGATTCCTGTTGCTTGTTGGAAAAAGGGAATTGCTATTGACATGAAGAGCTGAGGCCTATATTTTCTTAGCAAGAGATTCTTCAATGGGTGTTTGACGTATTTTGAAGCACAACGTGCTTGTATGAGATCGTCTAGTTCTACTTGGACATCATCAACACCTCGGATTCTTTGCAGCATTCGCTTGGCCTTTTCGTGATCATTTACTTGCTGAATTAGGCTATTCGGTGTCTCAGGGAGGAAAAACGACCCAATAGTCAGTATCGCAGCCGGGGCTGCAGCCATTGCTAACGAAATTCGCCAACCCCAACCTCCTTTGATTTTAACAGCGCAATAGTTTATAATCGTAGCTATTATAAAACCAATTTTAAGAAAGATTTGGAAACCAGTGTTAAAAGCTCCCCTATATTTGGATAGTGCCATTTCTGAGAGGTATAATGGAACTGCCTGCAAACAATAGATAATATGCAGAATGTTAACGAATTTACATTAAGTGGTAGAAAAATACTGTGTAATAGAAGACAAAAACGATTGTTTGGTTCAGGAAGCTAAATATAAGATTCTCAGAAAAACTTTTCATTTATTTATTTATGTTTGAGCATCAAAAAGGAACCATTTAGTTTTAAACAATTCATTCGGAACACTTTTAAAGGGATTACATGGTAGGATATATCAAATTAGCCATTCTAGTTTTGTACCTTTTTGAGTAAATATGTTCCCGAAAAAATCCATAATACCGTTTCCTGCTTAGACGCATTGTTCCCATTTTCTTCTCTGCTTCATAGTATATTGTTCAGGCAATATCAAAGGATCAAACTGAAGAAAAATGCCCGTAATTTGATAAACCAAATTCACTAAAGGCAATTAGAGTATTAAATCTCCTACTTCTTTTCAATTTGTTCTTACAAAGCATTAGGATTTAGTGATGCATAGATCTTTGCAGCGTACTACTGTATCTATTGTTGTTTGAAAAATTGAACACAAATAGAAAAACAAAATAATAATAAGGGATAATTGCAGCAAAAGTCTCAAACCTTTGAAACACTAGCAAACTTTCCTCAAACCTTTAATTTGTTGCAGCCATCACCCCTAACCTTTTCAAACATTGCAGATGAGACCCTTTTGGATGGTTTCTATCCAAGATGCCGCCAGTTGACCCAAAAACTGAAGTTTGACCATTTTTTACCAATTAAATTAGGATAAAATGGTAACTTTATAATATTACCATATAAAATAATTCAAATAATTAAAAAAATAAAAGGAAAATAATGTTTATCTTCTCCTAAAACCAACTCCCCCACCCTCATAACCAAAACCCAAGAAAAACAGCTACAACCCGTCGGCCAACGCCAAAGCTCCGTTTGCATCTCCATTTAATGTAATTTGGGTAAAGCTCTTTCATGGGAAGCTCTAGAGTCTTCCACTTTGTATTCCCTTTCCTTAAGCCTAAAATTTTATCCGATTGCTTTCGAAATTGTCTCAAACGCCAACATGAACATATCATAAAGGAAAACAACATTTTCAAGGATTTCTGTCAACCCAATTTTGCCAAATGATCTTGAAATTGATCACTAAAATTCAAACTCCAAGCAACCCATAAACAGAAAAGCTCACAAATAATTATTAAAACAACCCACACACATAAAAGAAAAGGTTTCTTCCCACAGTTCATTTTCACCAATAATTCAAGAACATCACCACAAGAACAAACACATCCAACGATGAAAAAGTTGCAAGTTGCAAGAGAAGGAAAATATATGCAAATCCATTGATTTTTTTCCCCAAAAACTAAGTCCAGATTGAGATGGACATTCAGATTGAGATGCATCTTTTGCAATGAACCCATCGTGCAGGTCGTTGATCGGCAACATTGGGTTGGGTTGGGTTGGGTGGACCCATCATCTACTGCTTTGTCAATCAAGTTGAAGAGGTAGTTATAGTACCCATCGACATTCAGTAAACCCACCTGCAAATATATGTGAATTTTATCATATTTTACCCACTATCTCTAGCATTCGACTGTCGACAAAGATAAAGATTGGTTTCCTGGTTTGTTGTGGAGGCTGGGGTGGGGGCGAGGGGAGGGGTGGAGTTCGGTTGGGGAAGAAAGTTTTAATTTTTTCCTTTCCTTTTTTTTTTGAATTTTTTGAATTATTTTATATGCTAATATTATAAAGTTACTATTTTACCCTCATATAATTGGTCAAAAATGGCCCGACTTAAATCTTTTGGTCAACTGACGGCATCTTTGATGGAAACCGTTCAAAAGGGTTTCACCTACAACATTTGGAAAGGTTAGGGGCGACGGGTGCAACAAATAAAAGGTTTGGGAAAATCTGCTAGTGTGTCAAAGGTTTGAGACTTTTGCTGCAATTATTCCTAATAACAATAACTAGACATAAATTTACAAGGGAGTCAGAAACACTTCAAAATTTAAAAAAACTATGAGCTACATAAGTCACTACACTATCAAATTACCTGATTGGTAAAACCAAGGCCAACACCGAGCAAAACGCGACCGAGTAACAGCATATAAATATTATAAGACGCTCCACCAAAGGCAGCACCGGCGAGAATTGCAGTTCCACCAATCAAGATTGATATTTTCCGGCCGAAGGCCCTAGTGACTGGTGAAGAAAAGAAAGAGGCAATAAGACCAGCTATATAGAGAGAGGAAGTGAAAAGTGTCAACAGTTGGCTATCAAATTTGCAATAGTTGCTTGTCTTTGTTTCTTCCTTCATTTTTTTGTAAACTTCTGGGAAGAATTCCTTGAGAAATGATTCCATTGAGGTCAACCCACCTTCACATAAACATAGAGAATTCCATCAGACACTTTAATATTTCATTTCACCAAATTCCTCTTACAACAACATATTAAGTGTTACTTTCTTAAGTTAATTCAAGAAAGTAAAGAACCTGAAATTCCAAGGTCATAACCAAAGATTATTCCTCCAGTTGCAGCAATCAGGCAAGATAACACTACAAGACGTGTAATCTTGCCAGCATATTCCCCGCCTTCACTATCAACTGCCATGGCCTTCGTCAAGCCGATCGCTTACTGCATCAAAAACTGGAAGCAAAGTTGAATTATTAGAGATAAGTTCATGCACGATTTAAGTAAATAAAACATTAACGTATCACTATCTATTTATAAAAATTGTACACATATCATGCCTTTGACAAAAAAATGAATCCAGTTGGCACGTGAAGAACATGTTCTACTCATTTGAACAATTTGAAATTTTGGACGGGATAGTTCATCGTGAGTGCACAAGGCTACATCCAACTTTACTGCTGGATACCATGATTAATATATGGTCCATATATTGTTTTTCTTGAATCTAAATAATTAATCAAGGGCGGATCCAAGAATTTAGGAAGCAGGGACTGAAATTTAAGAAAGTCAATATAATAAATTCATATATAACATTGAAAGTCATATTTATCTAATTTGAAGTTGTTCCCAACAAGGTTTTGATTTTGAAACATAAAATTCATCTACAATAGAATCCTTGCCGTCGGACACACTATCTTTGATATTTGGGTCAATTTTTAGAACCTCTGTCTAACTGCTATCTCATTTTTTTAGGATTGCAGATGCGCAGAAAACATGTCAGTTTTGATCACCACTTATGAAGGAACACACAACCATCCACTTTCAGTATCAGCTAAGGCCGTGGATTCTGCAACCTCTGCAGCTGGTGCCATGTTAAAGTCCGACTTCTCCACCCCAAAAGAAGGCCTTGGAGTCTCAGCTATCTCCTCCACTAGTACTAATCTCCATGGATTAAACTTCAATTTCACGAATAACTTAACCAAATCCCAGCCTTTCTATTTTCCTCGAGCTTCCATCTCGACTTCCCTATCGCACCCTCCCGCTGTTCTTGACCTTACCAAACCTAAATATTTCCTCTAATAATGAATTATCTTCAACCTTATTTTCTGCTATGACCTCTACGTCTACATGTCTCAATTTTCGATCAACGCCATCCTCTTCATCGTCGACTCCAACACCCTAAAAGTAGCCTGGAATAACGAATTCCATACCCGTTCAGGGACATTGTTCAACACAGAAACCATATAGGAGCATCTTATAATTCTCAACCTTATATCCATAGTAATGTCCATATTCTCCAGTAGTACAGAATATGCACACGACAGATGAAATTGCAGCTGCAACTAAGGGAGTTGCCTGTGATCCAACTTTTCAATCCGCATTAGCAGCAGCCATTTCATCTTTTTTTGGAAACTCAGGCTGTAACGTTCAAGAAAATCATGCCTCAGGAGGGAATTCTGGACAAAACTTTCATCTATATTTCCTCAACAATCCATGAAGGATGGGATTGGGTGTGCAACCTTCCTCAACCATTGATTTCCCAGCAGAAAAATTGATATCATTTTCTCCATTAACATTTTCGAGAAATAAATCCACATTCCAAACCAAGTCCATTACAAATGTTTCACTCCTTTTTCATTTAACAATCATTTTAGAGGCAAACATTCTACTGAATATTTACGAGAAAATACCTACAGCCTACAGTATAACTAAATCAATATGTTCATTGTTCAATACCTAATTCGTTCAAGGTGATCCTCGTGTAGCATACACTCAGCTTTTCAGTCAATCTATACAAAATTCTACTTAAATGATTAAAGCAAATCGAAACACTGAACGGATTAAATTTACATCTTTTTTGGGAATCAGATAGAGAGAGAACTGGACATGCTAAACCTTTTGAAATGATTAAGTAATGTAGTAGCAAGCTTAAGGAAAAAAAATAAATTAGGTTAATGCATCTGTAAAAATTCAAAACACCACATCCACACAAAAACATTATATTGAGAAAAAAAATCTAAAAGAGATAAGATATAGAGCTTAGAGGTAAGCAGATTCCCAGAAATTGAGCCTATCTTACACACAATTGACTGATCGAGGGCGAGCGGAGAATGTAGAGACAGTGAGAGACTTAGAAAGCGCGAGGATGAAATGTGTGGGTTTGGGGAATGGAGTGGAGGCTAATGGGTCATAATTTTTTCTTTTTGGGTTTCAATTTTTACATACGGACACCTTAAGCAATTTGGCAAAATCTATTTTTTTGTCAACTAACAAACATATGAATAGAAGTTGTCCATGTTTCCTTTGGTCGCACGTGAATGAATGGTTTGATCGTGGTTGCAATAAATGAAAAATTAGGATAAAAAAATGTAAAAAATGATAATAAATGAAAAATTAGGATTAAAAAATGTAAAAAATGAAATGTTTGAAATCGTAGCTGCAGTTATCAAATAAAATACGAAACCAAGGGTAAGAAAATTGATGGAGATATTTTATTATAAAATATGATGATATTTGCAAGTGGAACAAGAAAATAAAACGTTCCAAAGTTGTGAACTAATTGGAATGATAAAATTGAGAAGTTTCTAATGGTATCGCGGTGCATCAGATTTTTATTTTTTTTTAAAATCATATTTTCGAGCTTAGTCTATTATAAATTAACGTAGTCCATTATCTTTTATGTACACGAGTTGAGGATTTTCAGAGAAATCAGTGGTACAGGCAGAATGAATACCACACCCAACACAAAATTAAAGTTAGGAAACCTTCATTACACAGAATTCAGAAAATCATGTAACCTATGACAAGAAAGTAAAAGCATCGACGCAATTTTTGGGGTAATACACTATATTACCAGGATCGTGCTACCTCAGTCTTATTGTTTTCGTACTCTCGACTATTAGGAACAAATTTACTCCAGAAAGTATGTTCCCCCCAGATTTTCTCCATTTTCTCAATCGGAATATTCTTGGTTTCTGGCAGGAAAAAGTAGATAAATCCGGTCATCAATGCCACCCATCCCCCGAAGAAGAAGAAAATTCCAGACTTCATTTTGCAAAGCATAGCAAGAAAACCTTGAGCAATGACGAATGTAAAAAGAAGACTCGTAGCTATATTAATACTTTGTGCTGCTGACCTTATTTCCAGTGGAAAAATTTCACTTGTAACAACCCATCCCAATGGTCCCCATGACAAACCAAATGCAGCAACGTACACACAGATTAAGATCAGAACTAATATGCCACACCCTTTGCTTAATTCTCCATGATCCCCCAATTTGGCAGCCAGTATTGCTCCAATCAACATTTGTGTAACGAACATTAGAATCCCGCCCCAGTGAAATAAAACTCGTCTACCAAGTTTGTCGACTATCAAAGATGATGCAATAGTCGAACCTAAGCCCACGAATGAGAGCAACGTTGTCGACAACAGGGCTGTACTTTCTGCTAAACCAATTGTTCGAAAGAGTACTGGAGCATAGAACCCGATCACACCGATTCCTGTTGCTTGTAAGAAGAATGGAATTGCCATTGACATAATGAGTTGAGGCCTATATTTTCTTTGCAAAAGATTCTTAAACGGGTGTTTAACTGATTTTGAAGCATAACTTGCTTGTATGAGATCGTCTAGTTCTACTTGAACGTCATCAACACCTCGAATTCTTTGCAGCATTAGCTTGGCCTTTACGTGATCATCTTCGTGCTCAATTAGGCTATTTGGTGTCTCTGGGAGGAAAATCGCTCCAACAGTCAGAATTACAGCCGGGGCTGCAGCCATTGCTAACGAAATTCGCCAACCCCAGCCTCCTTTGATTTTAACAGTGCAATAGTTTGTAAACGTGGCCATTATAAAACCGATATTTAGACATATTTGAAAACCCATGTTAAAAGCACCCCTGTATTTGGACAATGCCATTTCTGATAGGTATAATGGAACTGCCTGCAGACAATAGATGATAGGTAGAATATTAACAAATTTACATTAAGTTTGCAGAGTTTAACACTCAAAAGAGAACTATTTAATTGATATAAATAACACAATTTAGATACACTACTAATTGACATTAAGCTTTATATTTCTTTTTACTAGCAACTTGTGTAGCTGATGAGCACGTTTTTTAATAATTTATTTTGAACGCTTTTCAAAGGATTACATTGTACGATTATGTCAAATTGGCCCTTCTGGTTTTTTTGCTTCTTCTCTAATTGTGTTTCCGGTTTCAACAAATTCCCTAACACTATTTCATTCCTAGACACATTGTTCCCATTTTCTTCTCCGTATATGGTATATTGTTGAGGCAAAAGCCAAAAAAGGAAAGATTAAGTGGTTAGAGAGGATCATTTATATATTATTTAAATATTATTTTCAACAAATCCGCTCACTATATGCGAGATTCATTTTTTTCCATTAAATTAAGCCTTCCACATGTACAATTTTTAAATAAACGAGCGACGATGAGACTTGTATCAATGCATTTGCCTACTCTAATACCGTGTTATATTATTTGATCTAAAAGTTTAATTGTCTAAAGGCATCATGTATATTATTTGAATACTTTCTTCAACAGCAAAACTTCATAAAGTCATTTGATAAACCAGAACACTATGGACTGCCAAATCTTCTCGCTTTTTTTCAACCTGTTTTTAATTCAGCATTAAGATGTACAGATCTTTGCACTGTACTATATCTAATGGTGTTGGAAATCTGGGTTTATTTACCTGTTCATTTTATAGTCTTGGTTTGAGAAAATATGAAAAAGACATAAATTAAAAGTCAGAATAATAACAATAAAGGTATACATAACACTATCTAATTACCTGATTAGTAAAACCAATCCCAATACCGAGTAAAACACGACCGAGCAATAGCATGTAAATATTATACGACGCTCCACCCAAGGCGGCACCGGCAACCAATGCAGTTCCACCAATCAAAATTGATAGCTTCCGGCCGTAGGCCCTAGTGACCGGTGAAGCAAAGAAAGAGGCAATAAGACCAGCTATATGGAGAGAGGAAGTGAAAAGTGTCAATAATTGACTATCAAATTTGCAATAGTTGCTTGTCTTTGTTTCTTCCTTCATTTTGTTGTATACATGTGGAAAGAACTCCTTCAAAAATGATTCCATTGAGGTCAACCCACCTTCACATAAACATATAGAATATTAAATCTGGCACTTCAATTTTTCATTACACCAAAATTCTTTTTGCAAAGTGTTTTCTTTAAGTTAATTCTATCGACAGTCAACAACTATGATAGCAAACCATCGTACCGTACTGTAAAATTTCGAAAATAAAGAACCTGAAATTCCAAGGTCATAACCAAAGATAATTCCTCCAGTTGCAGCAATCATGCAAGATAACACTACAAAAACTGTAATCTTGCCAGCATATTGCCCACCTTCACTTTGAATAGCCAGCCCAACTGCCATGGTCTTCTTCAAGCTGATCGCTTACTGCATCAAGAAGTGGCCACAAAGTGAAACACTTAATAAATCAGTAAATTTTGTCCTCTTTAGCCCTTCAGGTTTTTGGATATATTCAACATAGTATGAGAGCTTCAACGCAAAGACAGCTAAGTTAACCTTTGACAGCTAAGTTAACCTACCCTCGCACGGTCATTATCTATATGTGAAAATTGTGCACCGTAATACTGTTTTATATATGAAGTGTGTGTTAAATATGTACTCTCTTATTTACTCAAGATTAATAAATGGTCCACGTGTTCTTTATTTACTTGAATGTGGTTCATGAATTTGTATGTTGTTTTGATGCTGACATATGTCAGAGTTGGACTATGAAAGCATGATGATGCACATGTTTCTTTGAAAGCATAATTTGACGATGATGTTCTACTTGGACTTAAATGCAGAATTGCAATTCTATACGTCTTTAATATCTCTAAGAATTAATAAAATATAAATGGAGGTGGTAGGTTTATGAACTTGTTTCTAAAGTGGGTTTCCGTAGCTAAGCTTAAATCTGCAAATAAATAGGCTAAATTTGCAAATAAAGAAGTTAACATGGACTTCCCATAGTATCGAGCCATGTCGCTCAGGAAGGCCCTGCGTGGCACTTCGGACCTGGCTATTCCTCTAGAGCCGACTGGCCTAGGCTGTGCTAGAAATGAATTTCAAAGGGTCGAGCCATAGGGTCAGTCATATGGTTCAACGGCCCATTTGTCACCCCAAATCCACACGGATGGTCCCAATTTTCCAAAATAATTGTCCACGACCACTAGTCCTCCCCACCTTTTCTTCTTGATGATTTGTGCAATGAAATGGAATTAGATTGTATATATATTTCAACGGAGGATACATCAGAGTACATATCCTTCTTAAATTTGAACTGAATGACAAAGGGTATATATTTTATGAGGTAGCCATGTCAACGAGTCGAGCCGAAACTCAAAGCTCGGGCTCGGCTCAAATGAAACAGGTCCAAGCTTTTTTGGGCCCGAGTCGAGTAAAAGCTCGGCCAAAAAAATGAGGTTCGGCTCGAACTTTCGGCTCGAGCCTTAATAGGCCAGCTGGCTCGTGTTTTTTTTTTTTTTTAAATTCGTTATAAATTTATAATTTTTTATAANCGGGCTCGACCAGTGACACGGGCCGGTGACGAGCTCGGGCCAACTCGAGCTCGAGCTGACACTGAAAAATGGGGCTCGGCCTAAGCCTCGGCTCGATTCCACTGAGCCATGAGTTGGGCTGGCTCGGGCTTTTTTCGAGTCGAGCTTGGGCCGCTCGAGCCGTCGAGCTCTTTTGACATCGTTATTATGAGGTCACTGAACTTTCAGAAAAATATCAATCGAGTTACCAAAGTTCAACATGTCTCAATTAGGTTATTAGTGAACTTCAACTTAATTTCATGACATGGCAACTTATAATTATGTCATGTTAAAAAATGACCTTTAACTTTTTAATTTAAAGACATTGTCATAACTCAATTTTACCATTTTTGGAACTGTCTATACATTCCATACCGATAAAATATTCTGTCAACTAAAGTATAATTCAAATCTTATCGTTTTATTGATTTGACAATTCTTTAGAAGGATCGAACAAGTACCTAATGAGAAGTTTTTCACTCCGTTCGATCTTATATTGGCTCCATTATATGAGAGTCAAAATTTTAGGATGCTACTAAGCAATTATACAGAAGATCAATTACAATATGGTTAACTAAGAAATTCTCATGATGAAAAGATTGAAATTAAATCGAGAAAAATTAAAATTTTGTGATAAATTGAAATTTCACTTAAAGTTAAAATAACACGAGCAAAATAACAAAATATTATGCCCAAGCAATACCATAAACATACAACATGAGTTGGTTACTACTCTCATATAGTTAATTCATGAAACAACTTATTGTCACTCAATGAAAAATTAAAAAATAAAAAATAATATATATATATATATATACCGTTCTTTTAATGGATTTATCCAAGCTGCTAAATTTTCAGTATCCTTGTTCAAAATATTCTGTGTTAATTGAATCCAAATGGATCATCCCAAGAGGATAAATAATTGACTAATTTCCATTTGGCACAATTTGGTCCCTACAAAAGTTTTTGAATTCTGCAAATTGGTCCCTAAGCTTTCTGTTTGTTGCAAATTTGACCTTGAACTTTCTGTTTGATGTGAATTGGTCCTTGGAAGTTTTGTTTGATGTAAGGATGTAAAGGAGTTGGGTCGAACCGACTCTTGAGTCGAAGATTGTGGCTCGAATGCGGCCCGAACACAAAATAGCTCGAGCTTTTTTGGCTCGATCGAAAAATCGAAATTCTGCTCGGACTTTAGGCTCGAGCCTTACTGAAGCGGCTCGACCCAATTATTATTATTTTTTTAATCAATTTTTTTTAAAAAAATGGTTATACTTGGCAGGCAGCCGCCTACCTAAAAGCAGGCTGCTTCAGGCAGGCAGCTGCCTGTGACATGGGCCATTTTGGGCCCGTGACATGGCCAGCTCGGGCTTGGGCCATCACCCAAAAACGAGGCTCGATCGCGAGCTGAGTCGAAGGAATTTTGGTATCTTAGTCTTCTCATTTTTCCTTCGTTCGATTATCGAAGTTTCAATTTCTTCAAGTAGAAGTAATCTTTCTTTTTACGGTTTTTGGTATATCTATATTTGGAATTTATTTATGTATATTTTTGAAGGATTTTATTAGGAGAAATGAGAGGATTTATAATTTGAAGTCTTTAGGCTTCTTTCTTCATTATTTTGTTGTTTTACTTGTCTTAAATCAACAAGATTTAGTGAAGTAGCTGATTGGGTTTCTCGAATTGCTTTCGCGATTGTAAGAAATTGATCTTTACTTTTCTTTTTTATCACTTACTAGTTCTGATGTTTTTATAAATGGAATTGTATGAATTTTATGAAGATTTTCGATGGATTAAGTAGGGTTTCTAACAATCTTACTACTAAGTACCTTGTGTTGATATTTATAAACAGTACAGAAGAATCATAAAGGAATAAGTAGCTAAAATGTCGACGCTTTACTTGTTTTTACCAAAGAAAGAGTTTCAGCAGTTTTACATTAATGAAAATTTGGAGTTAAGAAATTAAAACAGTATACAAATAAAGACTAGACTCGTTTCAGGGATATAATCTTTGGATTTCTGATTGCTAAGATGAAGTTGACTAAATTAGTGATGTTTCCCTGTATTTGCTGTCGGTGGCTATGTGCTCATGTGGGAACAGGTAGAGTAGATTTGGAGTCTAAATTGGTATTTACTGGCACTTCAAATGCCTTCAGCCAGTTCACCTCAGTGGCAAGAGAAGGCTAGTGATTTCTTTCAATCCTCGGGTAATTTTCAGTACATCCTATATTTTCATATTAGTAGTTATCTATGTATTTTAGTTTTGCACGTTCACATGCATAGGATGGAGAGTTAATACATTTCTATTACTTGGAAAAGGGTTGAAGATTAAAGAAGCAGGACAAACTGCTGGAACTTTTGTGGGGGACGTCGCGAAGGATACAAAAGAAAATGTTGCTGATGTTGCAGGGAAAGTTGGGTCGGCGGTCAAAAGCCAGTGGGAGCTTCTTCAACAGCCGTCTGCTAAACATGCAATGCAGGAAAAACTTATTTCTGCAGCTGCAACTACCAGCATGTTCTTGAGGAAGGGATTTTCAGGGACAAAAGATAAGGTTGCCATGGGGAAGACAAAAGTTGAAGAGGTAATAGAACTGAAGCACTTGATGTTGGATGTTAATCAAGATTTATTTCCCTAAATATAAACGGGGCTCATATTATGGTTTATTAGTCAAACCATGGGATTCGAGAAAGGCAACCTAATTTTTCGTTACTCTGAGTAGGTGGCATTAAATTTACTTAACTGATTTAATATCCAAAAGATATCCATACACGATAAAAAATTGTAAGCAAAAGTATTCTGTTTTAGTATAATTTTGTTATACCATGACCTCTGCATTATATGGGGTCTTGATTTATGGTGAGTGCAGGTTTGCTCTCTTTGTTGTGATAGATATTGCATGCCGTAATGGTTTACTTTTGAGATTTAAGTCAATACATGGTTTTGTTCTGTAAATTGGAGGCAGCACTAATCCAATCAAATTTTCGTTATTATTGACCTATTTCTGTTTTTTTTTTTTTTTGTAATAAAGCTTAATTTAATGTTGTACTGTCTCCTTTTTGTTCAATTTTATGAAAAGGATTTCCATTCATATTTGAAGTAGTAACTATGTTTCAGTTGAAAGGAGGGTTTTCTATGATCATTAATAGTTCTTGAATTTTTCATGAATCATGCATTATCTGAAACTTAATAATCGATCATTATCAATTACATATTACAAGAATTTCTGAAGCTATATTGGGGGGTTTATATTCTTTTAGTTGAGCAAATTTCTCCAATAGGGAAACTTGTCCACCATTATGATTTTTTTGTAAATCATTTCTATTCAGTTTGTTGAGCTGATAGTCAGTTATTTTCATTCAGTTAAACATTGTTAATGATAAGAATTTCTCTGGATTCATTTCTGTCTTTCCTCTGTTTTACCTTGAGGTAGGGTATCTAGTTTTGTTTGCTAATAGACAAACACTGTTCAATCATTTAAATTTTGTAAGAGCTACATTAACTCTAGTTGTTTCATAGCTTATTAGAATACAGAAGTGAAAGTATGCATTTCTACAAAATCAAAGTTAAAACATTGTTTTTTGACTACTTTAACTATCCAAAAATGAAACATCCAATTGTTTTTAATCATGTCGCTCAAAAATATATAAGAATACTCTTGAGCTATAGCAGAAATTGCTTACTCCAGGGATTTTGGGGGGGAAATTGGATTAGTCCATATCCTGAAGTTTTGTTCCTTTTGAACAAGATCTTTATGACCTCAAGATCTTTTTGACCTTTCACTGATGCGTGGTTGACACATAATTGTATTACATGTCATAAATGCAGTACATGTAAATTCTCAAAGTGCATGAAGAATGGAAGAAACTTTTGTATCAGATGCCTGTGCTAAATTTCATCCACAGTCGTCTTTATGTGATTTCCTTGGGAACATGTCAATTTCTTTTGTTTATTTGAAACTTGGAGAAAGAATTCTATAGCTTCATTCATTTGTATCGAAGAATATCTAATCATGTATGGATGTCCACTTCAGAAGAAAATACCTGCCATCGTTATTGTTCTTCGGCATATATATTGTCTTTGACAGTAAGTATTGTACAGGTCTCCAAGAAGACTGCACAAAAAAGCAAGACCCTCATGACTGATATTGAGAGATGGCAAAAAGTATGTGATTTTTTTTGTAATCTTGTTCAATAATGTTGCTGAAAGTAGACAGTTGCTGATTTTTGTTTTTCTATTTTTTCTCAGGGGGTTGCAAACACCAACGGTAGGGTTTCTATACTTCGGTCATTGCATTGATTAAGATTCAGTCCAAATAATACAACGGGAGTCAGTTTTTGTTTTGATGGTATTTTACGTCACTAGTTGCATGCAATAATAGCAAATAAGAAATTAATAATTTGATGGATTTTCATATACCGCCCTAGCACATATATGTTCTGTGAGCCACTCGTGCTTATTGTGTAAAGAATAAATTAGATTTTGTTGTCCATTAATTATCAGCCTTGTGGGGGTCTGTAGACTTTAGGCATTCCGGATAAATTTGATAACAGTGGAACAATTTTTATTTTTCATGTGCAGTCTTCGAAATTCCAATTGAGCTTACTGTACAGCGCCAGCAGTCCACCAGGCCCATTCCTTATATACTTGTCAAATGTGCAGATTTTCTTGTATTATCAGGCAAGTTGATATAAACAAAATTGTGGAATGGGTGAATCCAAGGGCATAACATTGAAGAATATATATCCATTCAGATGCTGAGGTTGAACTTCTACCATTTTGTTGTTTCAGGACTGAACTCACATGAGTTGTTCAAGGCACAAGGAAACAAAAAGGTTATTAGGCAGTTAGTTTCCCTGTATAATCAAGGTACCGTTACAAGTATTCAAGCTTGAGTGGACTTCATAATATTTGCATTGCTCTGGTTTACTATGTTGTCTTTGTTTCCAATGTCAGACTCAAATGCATCCCTACCAGAGGGTGTAGACCCTGTTAACATTGCAGCTCTTATTAAGTGTTACATTGCAAGCCTTCCTGAGCCATTAACGACCTTTGAACTCTATAGTGAAATTAGAAATGCTCGTTCCAGCATGCATGTAATGAGAAATACATTGAAAAGGCTTCCAACAGTTAACTATATGACGCTGGAACTAGTTACTGCACTGCTACTTCGAGTTAGCCAGAAGTCTTTTCTTAACAAGGTAGATTGCATCTCTATCTCACTCACTCAAGACTCAGTCATTTCATCATCTGGCTGTGTGTGGATGTGTAAGTGTTTTATGGGTTAGGCCCTAATCGCTAATTTGGATAGAGAATAATAGGGCAATCCAATGTGTATGAATGCAAATATACCCTATATTATGTCGATCCACGATAGAGGGGATAACCATACATTATGATTAGATGCAACCTTTTTCCATCTGTTTTTTCCTTTTCAACTGTGAGGACTTCTATTTTTCCCTTTCTAATTGTGAGGACATCTATTTCGAAATTTGCTTCTCCAACTTTTGTTCTTCCATTGGATATGTATTTTATAATTATAAGCAACAAGAGTAGCTATACCTGTCTTGTAAATCATGTATTTTATTTTTTATGAAGTTTCGATCACATGAAGTATTTGTTAGTTAATTTTAACTGGATAAAAATGCTAATCCATTATTGCAAGCTTTTTGCAGATGGATGCTCGAAGCCTTGCCATGGAAATGGCCTCTATTATTATGTGGCAGAAGGGACAGAAACCAGAGGATTATAAACAGTTATGGAACAATCCACTAAAGGTTGATTCTAATAAAAATGTTGATTCTGTCGAGAACTACACCGAAATGGACATGCTTAAAGGTGATTTGCAGTTTAAGCATTTCATTTCCGTTTATGCTATGTACTGTTTTTTAGTAGCTCGTTTTTTGTGGGGTGTGGATAAGGAACAGCGCAGAAGTTCAATTATGAACTCTTCATATTTCTTAAAAGAGTACATAAATAAATAAAAGGTGTAAATATCATTCTTGAAGACTCCAATATATAAAACCTCACCTTCCCTGTAACACCCACTCATTAGTAGGTTCATTAAAAGCCACGAAAGTTTGAAAATAAAAGTGGAAAACTAGTTACTTGAAATTTAGAGGAGAGCACAAAAGTTTACTGAATGAAACAAAGCTCTTACCTTCTCCTATACGAATGCCCGCTAACATGCACTTTTTGTTATACGGTCCCTGTGTTGCTCTAAATTGATGTAGCTATCATATACTTTTGGTGAAAAGTACGAAGATATTTTGTGTGTTCATGTCGATGAAACAAAGAGTCCAAAAACTATAGGAAGAAAAATAAACTACTGGAAAGGATGACTTGGGAACTTAATTATTTTTATCGGTCGGGTTCTATTTCCCCAATTAAGTGATGATGGAATTTACAAGTCCTATAATTTGATGAAATCTCAATCAGCTCCCCCTTGCCATAATTATAGTTTGAGATAAGCAAAAACTTGTCTGTCAGTTCAGAGTGGTTTATAAAAGTTTTATCTCAGGAAGAAATACTATGTTACCGAATATGAAGAAGTGTGAGAACTAGAAGGACTGGAATGATGAAAGCCTTGTAACTAATTATAAATCTAATCTCAAATTTTGTTTCTATGCATGCAGAAGACGAGAAGAGCATAGATGCATCGTCCTCCATTCCCTTGGACGATGGTTTGCCAGTTGATTTTGGAGCTATTGAAGTTATTCAGTGCTTAATTGAACATCACAATGCCATTTTCACAGATGCTCATGAAACTTTCTGGAGATAATAACATCCTGGAAGCAATAACCAGAATTGTCCATTAAATCCTGCAATGGGAAGTTTGTTTCACTTTGTAAATTTTTATTTTTTTTGTATTTTTCATATACATGCAAACTCCATATTCTTCAATAATCGTTGCATGATTTGAACTCTGTACTGGAAAAGGATATATGTGTATATTTAAGTTTACAAAAGCTAGTGTTTGATATATTTATTAGACTCCGTGCACAAAATAGTGAAAAAAGATTTAACTAATAGTATTTTTTTTTTTTTGGAAATATATGACTATATTTAATGGATGAACGAATGACTATTCTACAATACATACAGTAATTTAAAACTTGGAGCCTAATAAACCATTTATCAACATAAAATAATCAAAGACTTAATCCATAAGCCATTAATTCGAATCCATAATCCGTTAGAATCAGAGTATAATTAAGTTTGAGATTAAAAAAATCGAATGCAAAATATAACATAAATCGGAAATTTTGTCAAACAAGAAATACAAGTGAACATAATCACCTCAACATCCACGCTCGCATACTTGCTCAACTTCTGTTACAATCTGTCAAATTGTAGCGATGAACTTTTTCTGAAAATCTTTTCAAACATGTTCTCTTATGAATGATTAAACATAGAACAATAAGAAGCGTTCCAAATGAACTCAAACTCTAATGCTAGCAGCAGGTGATTAGTACTTGAAAATAAATTAATTCCAACCTGTTAAAGCAAGTTTTTGGTACCCAAATAAGGAATCAGGCATCCTTTTACGGAGAGGATGCAAGAGATTCCCAATTAGAATGAAATTGGCTGACTTCAAACCGATGAGAGCTTGTATATAATATGCCTTTTGAAAATTACGTAGTTTAATAACTAAGTTTGACCTTACGTGCGGAATTACGCTAATTAAAGCAACAAATCACTTTTAATTAGTTTCTAGATGGTTAAACATACAATTCAATTTCCTAAGTTGAATTACCGCAATTGTAATATTTGGAAAGCAATAAATAACACAAAGTATGATGACGGAGAAACCTAGCTGGGTAAAAATTCCGGGAACAAGCCAGTTACCTCCACTATAGACAATGTGTGTTACAGTTTAATTCCAAACTAGCTCCACTAGCTATTGTAAACCCTGCAACTCCAAGTTCTGCCGCTCATTCCAGCCTTGCGATCTGCTACCGTAGATACTGTCAAGCCAACCTGCTAGATCTCCCCGATCTACCTCATATAACTTCTAAGTTCTGCTGTACTTATAGACTCACAATCTTCAACCAAAATTTGTTGTAGCAGTCTTACAATCTTCTGCACACGTATCTTCCAAGTGGATACCTAAAAATCACTTATTACAATTCTTCTTTCTGCGCTTGAATCCATTACTTAAAGTGTTAAGGAAGCCAAGTGTTTTGGATTAACGAACCTTGATGTTTTCGCAAAACTCGGTTGCCGAATCACAAGAATGATGTGGATGAATCAATTAATGAATCGTGTTCTTCGATATTTCAAAAGATGATATGAAAGTGTTTTGCAATTATAGCACAATGAAGCAACCACACAAAATTCGTCTCAAGCACTTGTATTTATAGTTGGGGACGCTTATGTGTTATAAATCGTGTAAAACTCTTTAAAATCACGAATTAGGTCTGGCAGCATAAATATATCGCTTGAGCGACAAGTCTCCCCGCTCGAGTCAATTAAATCCTTTTTGTTCACAGAATTGCCAATTATAATATTGAACCTAACAATCTCGAGCGAGGAGACTTGTCGCTAGAGCGCAGCTTGGGTGATAAGCGAGGGACAATAGTTCTGTTTCTGTCGCTCGAGTGATGGCCAGCCGTGAGGCTAGCGAAATTCCAGCTCCGCTTCTTCCTTGTTTCCAAACTCGAACTCAAACCTTAAGCTATCTAACTCA
This sequence comes from Fraxinus quadrangulata, assembly GCA_903798255.1. Lineage (NCBI taxonomy): Eukaryota > Viridiplantae > Streptophyta > Magnoliopsida > Lamiales > Oleaceae > Fraxinus > Fraxinus quadrangulata. Next base: position 52,399 of record CAIGRB010145735.1, read on the forward strand.
ACTATACAAAATTGCACTTCACTCCTTGATTTTTACACATGTTCAATTAAATCCTTTTTGTTCACAAAATTGTCAATTACAATATTGAACCTAATAATCTCCCCATTTAACATTCTATGACAAAACTATACAAATAATGTCAAGAAAGTAAAATAAATCAATCTATCA
>CAIGRB010145735.1:52674-65447 GCA_903798255.1 Fraxinus quadrangulata
CATTAACATCACAAAATATCAAAAACTCAAACAGCTATGCATATGATATGCAATGCAGATACAATGCACATTCTCCACCTTACTGCGAACTCTCAATGTTCATATGCAGTAGACAAAATGTATCTATGTTTCTCCCCTAACAACCCCTAGACATTGCAAATATGTAAATCTCAATTTTTCATTCAATACTCCCCATTTGTATATTCTGTCTCCCTTTTTGTCACAAATGACGAAGGGATAAAAAAGAACTTGTAACATTAACATATAATCATTCAAAATGCAGTTATTAGCTTGCATAAGTATAATCAATGTACAGTAAACTTTCTCACATACTCAGTTCAAGTTAACATGGAATAAATTATATAATTGACACATGTGTGTAAAGTGTCACTAATCATTTGTAAATAGGACTCCAAACCTTAATTTTGTGAGAAATGACATGTTAAACATCACTGCCAATAAATGTATTCCTCTACTTATGAAAGTCAAACAATTTAAAGCACATTAGGACCTTTAAATAAAATTTCATTTTGTATTGATATTTTTCTTTTCTCCACCTAACTTTTTGCATATTTACTTTCCATATTTTTCAATAGTTTAATCTCATAATTATTTTTCACATCTTAAGTGCAGACGCTTCTCCATTAAGCGACTAAAATGACCTCTGTAACGAGGTTTATGCTGATTAATCAAAGTCAGTTAACCATATGTACCAGGTTATGAGAAACCCCGCAGGCTTAACTGGTCGAGTCAAATAAGGTCTGAAAAAGAATATAAGATATTAAACTTTTTATTATCGGGAATAAACTTGAGTTTAGGTCTAATAAATAAAGTCAATTCGTGTTCAAAGTCACCTTACTAACATGTGACTGTCATCCTAAATCTCACACAAGCGGTAGAGTCCCACTAACAATATCATAGTGTGTGCAGTGCAGATAGTACATGAAGACACATATACTAAGTACTCCATAATAACCTTAGCCAGCAATGAAAACTATGTTACAGCGTATCGATTACACCCATGCTTGATCACAACAAACACATTCAAGTATAATAAATATTATGCTGTAAAAACACTTTCCCGCATAATTATTTTTCACTTTTCCATTTTTTTGTTGTTTTTTAATTTAAAATATGAATACACCAAATACAAAAAATAAAATAAAAATCAAACACATACAATAATAATAATAATAATAATAATAATAATAATAATAATAATAATAATAATGCATGTGATTTCTACCTAGAAAACAAATGTGATACTTACATAAATCAATATCACATAATGATAAAGTACGAGCATGCATAAAAAATACCTAATCAGTTAGGTATGCAAATGTTCTTACCTTTAAGAGCACCGTGATTTATATCATAAATTTTCAGATCACTTTTCTTCACCCAAACTTGCCTAGTGACGGATTATTCTTATTCATCTGTGTCATTAATTTCGTCAATTGACTCACTTGATTAGTAAGAAAGTCAATCTCACCAACAAACTTCGAATTCTTATTTCTATTTAAGTTTCGATTTCTCTTTTTATTCAGGAAATGGTGACACCTAGAATTTATTTGTCCTAACTCACCGCAGTGAAAACATGTAGGGATAAACTTAGGACCAATGTTATGTGAATGCTGACGTCTATTCCTCGGTCGACAAGTCCTACGCTGTCTAGTAGACCTCTGTCTAACAAATCTCTTATCCTTAAGATCGGGGTTAGGCATATGTTTGGGCTGGTCAGTAACAGGGACAAACGTAGTCTTAGGAGTACTAACACCGTTTTCCTTAAAGCCTAGACCTCCCTTATTACCAACTGGCTTGCCAATTCCTAAAATGTTATCTAACTTTTCAGAACTACTAGAGAAGATAAGCAGTTAAGACTTAGAATATTCTAGATCGCGCAGAAGGTTCTTAACCTGGATTTCTAAGGTCTCTTTCTCAGTAGTCAACTCGCTAACTCTCCTAGAGGATTTCTCAAGATCACTATGGATTTTACTTCACTCATGATCGAGGTAGATTTCTTAATGTACGCTACTAACTTCTCATTTTCCAATTCAAGTTCTTTATTCTTCGCACTCAAGGCTTTATTTTTAGTAAGAATCTTAAAACTCTCATCATACATCTTATCATACACCTCTTGAATATCTTCCTCACTCATAGAATTCTCATCACTATCTAAGTCCTCTTCTTTTTCACTCCCTTGATCAGATCCGTCCTTAACCTTAACAACGAGGGCTATATTATTCTCACTATCTTCACGAGCAGATCTCGCAATCAGAATCTCCAAGCTAGACTCATAATCAGTAAGAGTAGCATTCATTACCTTCTCATCACTTCTCCTATTGCTAGGACACTCTCTCTTCACATGGTCGAAACCTTGACACTTATGACAATTCACATATTTAGATTTTCTCCTAGATTCACTCGGGCCACCTTTGTATCTCTCTTGAGGATTTTTTTTCTTCCTAAACATTTTTCGAATTTTTTTTAGCTAGGTAAGCTAACTCCTCATCATTCGGTGAATCAGAATCAGTAGATTCAGTCCGAGTGTTTCTCATGGATTTCAAAGTCAGAGATTTATCTTTAACAAGTTTATCTAAGGTCAGCTCATACATTTGGAGGGATTCAACTAACTCATCTACCTTAATGAAATTCAAATCTATGTCTTTACTTTCTTCAATCGCTGTGATTTCAGGTCTGAAATGCTCGGGTAAGGATCTAACGATTTTACGCACTATCTTAGATTCTGAGATTTTCTCTCCTAGGTTGAAACTAGAGTTCACTATATCGTTTAGACTCGCATAGAAAGCATCAAACATATCATCTTCTCTCATTCTAATATCTTCAAACGTAGTGGTCAATATCTGCAACTTAGAGTTTTTAACAGAATGAGTTCCTTCATGTGTGGTCTGTAGAATATCCCAAACTTTTTTTAGCAACATCACACATTGATTTTCTCCTAAATTCTTCAAGGGACACTGCCATAAATAGGGCATGTCAGGCTTTACTGTTCTAGTTATATTCATCTAAGTTTGTCCTAGTCGAATTAGTAATGGGAGTGCGGGTCACTACGTTGTCTACAGTTGTACTAGGAGTACTCCAACCATTCACCACACTCAACCAAATCCGTTCATCCATAAAATTTAATTACGCTCTCATTCTAACTTTCCAATAGGCATAGTTAATGCCATCAAAGTATGGCGGGATGAACAATGAACTACACATCTAGACAAATTAAGGTCAGGAATCAGCCTAAGGCTCTTATACCAATTGAAAATACATTGCTTACTTACTAAGTTCGCCCTTACATGTGAAATTATTCTATTAAANAGCCTCTTAGATATCTTCCTCACTATCAGAATCTTTCTCACTATCTAAGTCCTCTTCTCTTTTACTCTCCTAGTCAGATCCTTCTTTAACTCTTGTAGTAAAGGCAATATATTTTTCACTTTCCTCACGAGTAGATTTCTCGATCTGATAGTCCGAGTTAGACTCGTCATCAGTGAGAGTAACATTACTCACTCCTAATATGACCAAAATCTCGACAATTATGGCACCTCACATATTTAAATTTTCTCTTAGATTCACTCGGGCCACCTTTGTGTCTCTCTTAAGAGTTATTTTTCTTCCTAAATATTTTTTGAAATTTTTTAGCCAAGTAAGCTAACTTATCATCATCCGGTGAATCAGAATCAAAAGATTCGGTCCGGGTGTTTCTCACGGATTTCAAGGCTAGAGATTTATCTTTAACAGGTTTATCTAAGGTCAGCTCATACATATGGAGGGATCCAACTAATTCATCTATCTTAATGAATTCTATGTCCTTACTTTCTTCAATCGCCGTGATTTTATGCCTGAAATGCTCGGGTAAGGATTTAAGAATTTTACCCTCTATCTTAAACTCGGAGATTTTCTCTCCTAGGTTGAAGTTAGAGTTCACTATGTCATTTAGACTCGCGTAGAAGGCATCAAATGTCTCATCTTCTCTCATTCTAATCTCTTCAAACCTAGTGGTCAGCATTTACAATTTTGAGTTCTTAACAGCCTGAGTTCCCTCATGTGTGGTCTATAAAATATCTCAAACTTCTTTAGCAACCTCACACATAGATACTCTCCTAAATTCTTCCATGGATACTGCCATAAATAAGCCATGTAAGGCTTTACTGTTCCAATTACATTCATCTAAGTTCATCCTAGTCCAATTAGCAATGGGAGTATGGGTCACTAGGTTGTCTACAATTGTACTAAGGGCACTCCAACCATTCACCACACTCAACCAAATCTGTTCATCCATAGATTTTAAGAACACTCTCGTCCTAACTTTTCAATAGGCATAGTTAGTGCCATCAAAGTATAGCGGGATGGATAATGAACTACGCATCTAGACAAATTAAGGTCAGGAATCAAAATTATGCTCTGATACCAATTGAAAAATACGTAGTTTACTAACTAAGTTTGACCTTACGTGCAGAATTACGCTATTTAAAGCAATAAGTCACTATTAATTAGTTTCTAGATGGTTAAATATATAATCCAATTACCGCATTTGTAATATTTAGAAAGCAATAAATAACACAAATTATGATGACAAAGAAATCCAATTGGGTAAAAACTACGGGACCAAGCCTTTTACCTCCACTATAGATAATCTGGGTTACGGTTCAATTCCAAACTAGGTCCACTAGTTGTTGTAAACCCTGCAACTCCAAGTTCTGCTGCTCATTACAGCCTTACGATCTGCTATCGTAGATATTGTCTAGCCAACCTACTAGATCTCACGATCTACCTCCTGTAGTTTTCAAGTTCTGTGTACTTATAGACTCACAATCTTCTGCACATGTCTCTTTCAAATGAATACTCAGGAATCACCTATTCTTCTTTTCTTCATGGATTTGAATTCCTTCCTTAAAGTGTTAAGGAAGCCATGTGTTTTGGATTAACGAACCTTGATGTTTTCCTAAAATTCGGTTGCCACAAGAATGATATGGATGAATCAATCAATGAATTGTATTCTTAAATCACTCAAAAGATGATATGAAAGTGTTTTGCAATTGTAGCACAATGAAGCAACCGCACAAAATTCGTCACAAACATCTGTATTTATAGTTGGGGACGCTTGGGTGTTATGGGCCGTATAAAACACTTTAAAATCACAAATTAGGTCAGCCGCATAAATATGTCGCTTGAGCGAAGCTTGGGCGATAAGCGAGCGACAATGATTCTGTTTTTGTAGCTCGAGCGATGGTCAGGCGTGAGACTAGCGAAATTCAAGCGCCGCTTCTTCCTTGTTTCCAAACTCAAACTCAAATCCTAAGCTACCTAACTCAACTATACAAAATTGCACTCACTCCTTAATTTTTATACATGTTCAATTAAATCCTTTTTGTTCATAGAATTGCCAATTACAATATTGAACCTAACACCTTTTACACAGAATCATCAAAACATCTGTTAAAGTGAAAATCAGCCAATGAACTGTTGATTGAATTTTTTTTTTCATGAAAACCAGTTTAGAAACAAGCAATTTGTGGAATTGCATTCATCCTCCCGAAATGTAATCCTTTGATTTATATTTTCTATCTGTTTTCCGTCTTTCCCATTTGAAATTCAAGATCCCAGGTCCATACATTAGGTTTTATAATTCATTCATGTTTCCAATTGTAATCCATATTAAAATCTCCCAAAACATGTAAAAACACTTGATTTTCTTGATCTAGATACCATAAATATAGCAGTCACTCAAATAAATCAAATAAATCTATTAAATGATAAAAAATAAAAAAATTCATAACATATTTTACAATACTTAAATTAAAATTTAAGCTGATCAAACACATTTTTTTATTCCCATATTTTACTATATATTTATTGTCACTTCTATTTTTTTGCTATAATTTCACATTAGAATGAATTGTTGCCATTTTGCAAAGAAATTATTCATCAAGGAAATATATCTTTCCATGTAACTAAAAGTCTTTAGTCGTTCAAATAATTTTTCTTGACTGATTGTTAGCAATCAGGGAAATTTTTCATTTCATTAAATATTTTAATTAGCTTAAAAAATCCAATTCCATGTAGATGTAGTGCAGGTTTGTCTTCAATGTTGGAATACTTTAACATTGCTTCGTTGAATTGCTAATTGAGAAGCATTACAATTAGGCACGTGTAATGCTTGTTTTTCATAAGGCCTATTTAATTGGACATCTTATATGAGCGAATAAATTGATTTTCTTATTGTTTCTGCAGAAACTAATTACAGTTTTATGAGTGATAAAATCTATAAAATACATTAATAATCTTGAATTTTTAATGAGTCAATTGCCACGGAAGATGGAGAACAAAAGAGAAGAGACGAGATCACTTACGGTTTCCAATTCATCAATTTGATTAAAATCAGTGTTTTAAAAAACACGTTTAGACATTACCTAGGTGTGAGGCGAGAAGGAAACGTCACATCACATAATAAATGTATTTTATACACTTATTCGGGACCTAAAATATCGATATTTGGTAATTCTTTTGACAAAATATATTCTAAATTGTTGTATTTTATGTTACATAGATAAAACTCAATGGTTGAACGAAAAATTGAAAGAAAGAAGCGAAAATTGGTGAAAATTGTAAAGTCCAAAGTTTGAGGATCAAATTGTAAATATTCAATAGTTGATTCGAACTACAAGATGATACTTTAAAGATTACTAAGAGACAATTGGATGGAACTAGAAAGTGTTTTCACTTGCCACAGATTTCGTTTTCCCTTTTGTTTTCTTCTTCTTACTTTCTTTCTTTAAATTTTAATTATGCTCCTGTAATTAAACTTGAATATTTCATTGTCTGGAATATTATTTGAAAAATGAAGATATATTTGAGATATGATTTTTTGATCCATCTGTTATTTCTCCTCCATAGTCCAAGTTGTGGGTATCTTGTCAAATCCTAACAACATATCTTCCAAATCCATATGAGCGAGTACTACTTGCATCTTTACACGTCACAAAGAGAATATTATATTACGATTTAATAGCGGAATATTATAATTCATTGTTGTCATCACAAAAAATCTCGATCTTCGCAAGAATTTCAACACCAAAAACTTTTATACGAATTAGTTGTAAACTGGAATGCTCTGATACTAATATATTGTGAAAATTAGATGATACTGAATTATAGTTGAAGTAGAATGTCAAAAATGAAGTCCACAACGGAAAAGAAGACAAACAGCATAACTGGTGCCGCTATGCCACTCTTCGGGTGTCGCAGCGGCGCTGGCTTTGCTGTTTTATTTTATAACTGCAGGCTCCTAGGCGTCTCATCTCCGACGCAAACACCTTCCAAAACTGTTTTTCTTTATTCTAAAGTCCTCCTCAAGCCTAACACAAATTTTTATTTCCAATTGACTTTCAAATAGAATTTCAATTAAAATTCGCAAAGTAAATTTGAAAGGGATTTCAACAATAGCATTTCAAATAGATTTTTTTTTCCTAGTATGAACTATAATTTGAACTTTTATTTTCAACAAAAAATTCAAGTCACACCCAAATTTTAACAATTAGTAATCCCATATGATGACCTTATGTATTTATATACCCAAAAATTAGGTAAAATTGTGGTCAAATTGCATTCCAAGAAGAATTCTACTCAAATAGGAAAATAAGATATTTAGAGCCGAGGTCGTGAGTTTTGCATGTTATTCAATTAGCTCCCCAAATTCTTCTATTATTCATCCCACTTCCTTAATTGCAACATAAGTCCTTCATCTTGAAATCCTTATAATTTTCTCCTCGTCATTCCAAAATCATAAAATATTGATACGATGCTAGTTCCAAAAGTTTATAATTAGAATCCAAACTTGTCAATTGACGAATTTAATTCTTGAAATTTATAATTCCCTTTGATTGCTCCATTATTTCTTCCATTTGATCGATTACAATCCGAATAGTCTTCAATCACTCCGAATCAACTTTAATTAAGTTCCAAATAGCCCTTTTCACACCAATTCTATCCGAGCTCTACGATTAATATAATTTACACAAATTTCATAATCTCCATGCTTACTACGTATATAGTCTCAATTTTGTTTCTCTGTTTGCAGAAGATGGGGATAGCATAGATCCCAACACCTTCCATTCCATTGAATGATTTACTGCCAAATTAATGATTCTGGTGCTATAGAAGTTATTCAGTTCTTTATTGAACATCTATATGCACTTCTAACACGATGGAATTATTTGATATATTCCATGCTCACATTTTTTTGGATGATTGGATTGGTCGAATGTATGACCAATAAGGCGATTTTAAAAATTGTCCATAAAAATCATACATGTAAACTCAATTACACGTGCAATAGCCATTGCATGCATGGTTTGAACTTTTGGAACACATAAAATGCAACATTCGATAATTAAGTGTTGTTAATTGTGTCTATCGCAATATTCTAATAAGTGAATGTTGCAATTGGTTAACATAATTGAGATTTGAAAATATTTTTTACATGAATGTTGATAATATCGTCTTTTGCAACGCTTATTGAGTGTTATCAAAAGTTATATTTATTACAACGTTTAGCAGGTGTTGTTAAATATAGCAACGTTTACTGACCATTATTGATACTTAAATATATAATCTTTAGCAATGTTCGTTTAATGTTGTGAAAAAGGTATATTTTTGCAACTTTTTATAAATATTGCAAAAAGGTAAATTTATCGCAATATTTATTAAACGTTGTTAAGATGATTGTGTAGACTAACTTTTCGTAACACTTGTTAAGTGTTGTTAATATAGACGTTTCGCAATGTTTATTGAACGTTGCTAATAAGTTTAAATAGGCTAACCTATAAATGTTGCAAAAATTATAAACGTTGCAAAAATATGATTTATACAATTTTTTGGTCATTTAAAAGAGTCCATCACATTCCAGGTTGTTAAACGTTGCAAAAATTATAAACGTCACAAAAATATGATTTATACAATTTTCTGGTAATTTAAAAGAGTCCATCACATCCCAAACGTTGCAAAAATATGATTTATACAATTTTCTGGTCATTTAAAAGTGTCCATCACATTCCAACCCAACAACCCACAAAACTATAAATGTTGCAGAAATATATATACAATTTTCTAGCCCATTTAAAAGAGTCCATCACGTTCCAACCTGACGGCCCACAAAAAACTCACACGAACTCACAATTGTGAGTTAAATGTTTCATTAGCCACTGAACTTTGCACCATATCACGGACTACTCACCGAACTTCCAAACTTGTCCCGTTGGCCACTAACATGGATGACGGAAAGCTAAGCTGGCCTATTAAATTCGTCTAAATAATTTCTCACTCGCCAAGTCATCGCCAAATAAGCAAATGTGCATCCAAACATGCTACAACGAATTTGAGAACTTTCATCTCCAGCTCCAGCTCCAACAGCTCTATCACTCTGTTAAAATCCAACCCGTAAGGCGTGATTCCATTTCCCCCAAATCATACAAAAATGACGATTTTGCTACCGTGGAGTATGATTTGGCACTCCAAAAATTATTTGGATGAATTTAAATTGAACTGCAGTAGCTGCAGGTTAACCAGATAACATGGGCTGGTGCTCTGTTTGCTCCCATCAATGCTGACCGCGTCAAATTGTTGCTGTTCATCTGCCCCATATAGTTGCTGCAACTGATTTTGTTGCTGTTGCAATTGCTGGCGTTGCTGAAGTGCATTTCCGCCCGCCAAAAATTCATTGCCCATAAATCCCGGCCTGTTGTTGCTGATATTGCCCCATCATTACGATTGCTTTAATTGATGTTGCTGTTGCGGGTGATTTGTAGCAATTGCTACTGGGGTTGTACCAATTATTGTTGGGTTTGCACCATTTGTTGTTGTTGCTACTGTTGGGATTGCACCATTTGTTTTTTATTTTCTGGTTAAGAGAAGGAAGTTGATGGCGAGACTGGAAGAGAAGGTTGGCAAACTGTGAAAATGTTGCAAATTTGCTGGTTCAATTGTCATGTTCATTTGAGTCGTTGATGGGTGTACGAAGGTTTCGGGGAAGACGGTGAAGGAGTTGAATTTTCCGCCATTTTTGTATGAATTTGAGAGCTACAATTCACCTGGAGAGATTTTACTAACGTGGAGTATGATCTGGCTCTCCAGAAATTATTTGGACGAATTTAACAGGCCAATTCAGCTTTTCTTCGTCCACGTAGGCGCCTACGTTAATGGTTTTTAGCCGGTGAGTGATGGAGTTGGTCGGAGTGAAGTTCAGTGGTCAACAGGACAAGTTTGGAAGTTCGGTAAGTAATTCGTGACATGGCGATAAGTTCTCTGGCAATGAAACATTTAATTCCACAATTGCATAAATAACTCGAAGAACCCCAGCGCCTCAACAGCCGAGGAACCCAGAAGCCACAACCGCCTGAACCGCGTCCTTGTGCTCAAGCTGTCATCGATTTTGACGCCAATCGTCGGCCTTACTACTTTCTTCTCCGGTGTGTAGCTTCTTCACTTTTCCGTTTTTATGTAACTGAACTTAATTAATTAAGCGTGAGAAGGTGGGATTTCCGAGATCAGGGATTTTTGACATGGAATTGGAAATTTTGGAAATATTTATTTTGCTTATTTAATTGAATTGGAATTGGGATTTTCATCAGACGCTTGAAATTTCTTCGCCTCCTCTGTTTCATTTATTTTTCCTTTTGCAGTTGTATTGAGTGTCCCTTATCATTTTGTTTCTTCTCTTTTATTTTCTTAGCTGATTTTTTTGTGATTTGTTTTATTATTTATCAGTTCACTCTTTCTTGTAGTTGTTGTTTTGCTGTCGTGTTCTCATCAAGTTGAGATTCCTTCTCTAAGATAGTTTATGGTTTATTATGCATTTATTGACTTATATTAAGGCTTACACCTCGCCTAGTGAAGGCACAAAGCCTCCATACACAGAGTCAGCCTTCTTAAATTTAGAATTGCTACCCCTACATCCTCCTAACTACTGACCCTCAATGCACTTTCGAGAGGGCTATACTCTGTTAAAGAGGCAATGTTGGGTGAGGGTGGCAGGTGAAATTTGTACATGGAGTTGTGGTGGTGGGGGTTAATTGTGGGGATAGGGATATATGAGTATAATTGGAATATCAAGTGGTGTTGTAGAAAGAAACTATGTACTAGATTGCACAATTCATTGAAAGACAGAGGTCATAAACCATGCACCAACTAGCTTTTCTTTTCGGGGAGTGAAGTGAGATAACAATTATAGTATCAAAGATAAATGAATGGATCTCTTTTAGTTGATCAATTTTATAGGCTTTAATTGAAGGGGAATTTCAAAATTTTCAATAATCTCCATAATACAGTTTTTGATAAATTTTCCTTTTATGTACTCTAATCTCTTGGTTGTCTATGAGGAGGTTGTGTGTCGAAGGTTGAAACTGGTTGCATTTTATATCATGGGTGCTTGGAACTTTTCCTTCATAGAAATTTGAAACCTTATTGAAGCGTAATTGGACATAATGTAATAATTGAATGGCTTTGATAATTTAAGCCCTTAATAACTTAACATAATTAGTTTCTGAAGTAGTACTCTTTTTATCCTTACAATAATTTGCATCTTTTTATTCATTGCAGATCCGTTAAGAACTGTCAAAATGTCTAAAAAAGGTTTGATGGAGCAGGACTTAAGCAAGCTGGATGTGAAAAAACTTCATCCATTCTCACCTGAGGTTATTTCTCGTCAGGCTACAATCAACATTGGTATGCTTACATTAAATTTACTCTAAATGGCTTTCTTCATGCACTTGTTGAGTATGATATTTATACGAGGTTCTTTATAATCAACTTGTTGACTGCTTTGAGGTTTATTTATTCATTAAATCAAATCCCATTTTATTTTTGTTCTTGAAGGCACTATTGGTCATGTGTCTCATGGGAAGTCAACAGTGGTGAAAGCCATATCTGGAGTCCAGGTACAACTATTTGAGGTTCTTTATAGTTGATATATTTTCCTTTGGCTAATGTATATTTTATTTGTTTTTTGCTGCAGATACCCAGCTAACATTACTCTCCTGCGTGGAAATCATGAAAGCAGGCAATTGACTCAGGTAATCAATGTTGTAACTTCATTCACTGTGCTTTCAAAGCCAATATAGTTAAATGGAATCAGTAAATAAGCTCAAAGTCGAACTGAAAGTGCACGACGGTAAATGTTTCAGCTATTTTTTGAATCATTTGGAAAAAAAATTTAAGAAAATGCAGAATTTTTGAAGGAAAGGAGCGAGTAGTAGCTGACTTATGAGCAAGGGAAAAACTTTTAGCGTCTTTTCAAGTTTCTAGGGTTTCGAGGGGCAATTGGTGATGGCTTTTTTATTGTACGTACTTGCAAGGGTCTCTTTTGATTTTTCTGATAAAATTGTATGACTTTTTTTCTTATTGATTCAATGCTTTTCTTGCAGCTTCGTTGACAATCGTGAATTGTGTAGTGAGCAAATCGAAGAATGCATGAAGAACGACATGATTGAGTATGCCATTAGAATATTATTTAGAAGCTTGGTGTTGCATGTGTGGCAATAAGCTCTTCATGCTTAAGCAGTACCAAAATTTTATTCTCAATTTTGAAGCTCCTTTTTATTTAGGCGATGTTGTATAACATTCTAATGCTCGTGTATGGATTCAAAAATTTGTAATGAAATTATTAGTCTTAATGAAGTTCCAAAATTTTTTCACAATGAGTCATTGTCAATCTTAACAGTCAATTTACATAATTTGTTATGGAAAAAGGAAAAAAAAAAAAAAAA
>CAIGRB010145735.1:67187-85434 GCA_903798255.1 Fraxinus quadrangulata
AAAAAAAAAAAAAAAGGGACTATCGTAACGTTCAAAAAACGTTGCAAAAAAATTATTTGCAACATTTGAAAGACGTTGCAAAAAGGTTATTAGCAACATTCAAAAAACGTTGCAAAAAGGTTATTAGCAACATTCAAAAAATAATGTTGTATTCTTCTACTTTATGACAATATTGAGATTTGCAACATACGTCGAAACATTGCAAAAAGTCATCGAATTAAATCGTAGAAAGTTAAGTGTCTTATAATGCAACTCCAAATGAATTTGGATGCCTTATTTCAAGGTTTTCAATAACTTTTTCTTTCTGACGTACAATTAATGTAGTAGTAACAAACTCTAGATTGATGTGACTGTCAATGATAACAAACTCTAGATTGATGTGACTGTCAATGACCAAGTTGTGATGTTGTTACTTATTAGGAGAAAATGTCTAATTTTTATACCAAATCTTTATTCTCAATTAATTAAAGAAAGACTAACGAGTTGCACAGCACAAAAGTCACATTTTAACTTGGAACCCAAAAAACCCAACAAAAAATAAGACAGTAAATCAGAAAGAAAATATATAATGAAAATGGTGAAAGAGAGACCGTGTATATAATATGTAAATTAGTATTACAATAAAGAAATAGAGTACAAATTAAATATTGTTATCGAACTAACTAGGGTTTCTTCAAGATTTATGTGCAAACAATTTTTTTTTGACCAGGCCCACATGGACGAAGGGTACTGATAAACGAATGAAATCGAATGCAGTCTCCATATAAATATTGAAACTCGACACTGTCTTTACATTGATGCTTGCACAATTCCACGCAATTATACTCTATCAAATTATAGCCATAAACCTTATCTTGTGTGGCAACAAGAAGAATGTTTCCATTCTGAATAGTAAAACCTGCAACATGAAACTCATTCTCTGCAAGTCCCATGGCTTTTCCTCGCATTCTAAATATTCGCCTCCATGATCCTTCTTCCGGATCAAGCAACCACAGTGTAAATACTGACTTATAATATTTAACCAAAACAATGGATTCGGAAGAATTGCAAACTTTTAATTTGCAATTTTNAATAATAAAAAAATATATAAATAAGATAAATAAGGATGGAAAGTATATTCTAGGAGTAAACGAAATCAAATTTTCATTATTGCATTTTATTGTTTTTGGTAGAATAGTGAATTTGTCTCCTTTTAAAAGGAAACCATAGTTTTCCTTTTTAGTCGTAATTTTCCTTTTCAATGTTATTTAGAACCTATAAAATGAGGCTCTTTGATTGAAAGTAGACACACTTGAATATGAAATAAAACTACAATCTTTCCCTCATTTCTCTCTTCTCACTGTTTTTTATTGTTTTCACTCGTTACAATCGGCATCACTTTTTGTTACATATTTTGCTTATTGTCGAGGTTGTCTGTACCATCACCACTTGCAACATGCAGTATTGTACCACTAGTCGTAACATACATTGTTAGATCAACACTATTGCTACCACCACCATCACCACTACTATTAACAAACACTGTTAAATACCACCGCAAGCCACCACCATTAACACTTGTAACATTCAATCTAACACCATTGTAACCGCAGACCACTACCACTTTTTTATCATAATACATTGTGTTACGATCCATTGCCACAATTAAAAAAATAATTAAACCACCATCACCATCACTACCACCACCACCACCACTATCACTGGAAGCCATAACCATAATAACCATCAACAACCATCTGTGGACCTTAGCACCATCACCATAGATGCCACACACCAAAAAGTCAACATCACCACCATCAACGCCACCCCAACACACATACCAAATTAGTACAAACAAAAAATAAGCTTGAAATCTACATATGATTTTGAATTTCAAATCCGAAGAGGTAGTGGTTTTTGATTCGTGGTTGTGATTACTATTTCAAATTCCAGGTGGTGCTGATGGCAACAACATAGCGTGTTTGGGTGGTTGTAAAGGTGTATGTTATTTCTAGGGTTGGTGGCAGCATTAAGTTATATGGTGATTGGTGGTATCAACATAGGTGGTGGTGCATGGCGGTGGATAATGATGATGAAGAAAGATAAGGCTAATTGATTTTTAAAAAAAGATGTAAAATGGGAATTTGAAAGATTGAGCCCCTATTTGGTGGCCATTTTCTTGGGAAAATATTGTTTTAAATGGTGATTTGTTGAAGAATGTGTAGTTAAAATGTAGGAAAATTTTTTGGAATTAGGTGTAGAATATTTTGTTGTATGATGTGCGGTTGAAAATAAGTATGTAGAAAAAAGCATTTTGAAAGAAAGAGAGACAAACATTGATTGAGTAGTAATTTGGGAATTAAAATTTTAAATTAGGTAGTGGGTGTACTTTCAAAATTTTGATATTTGTTGGACTTAAAAACAAGAAAACGCTATCACGCAAACTAAAAGGTACACTCATTTTCTACCTAGGTTCACCATCTTTTTTCCCGCCTCGCCCCTATATGGACATTTTTTCCAAGCCTCGAGATTAGGTACACCTTTTGGAGCACTAGTTTATAATGCGGGAAAAGAGGGGACAATTATCATGGACTAGATATTATTGGAGCAAAAATAAGGTTAACCTAAAGAATGGAATTAGGTGGTTTTCTTTGAACACCGCAAAATACTTGCAAATGGAGAGGATAAACTCTCAAAGATACACTGTTAGTTAAACTATTAAGATACGGACAAGTTATGATAGAATATAATTAAGTAATGCAAATTATCTTGTCGAGTTTGATACTCGTGTATGTGGAATGCTTTGTGGTTAAATTCTACATGAATCATACAGATTTTGTTGTATATAATTTTGTTATGTTCTGTTAAGATGAATTGTCTATCTTAGCTATTTTAATTTGTGTTTGAACAAAATGGGAAAGAGTCATTTATGGTATAAAAGGCTCTTTGAAGTTGAAGAATAATCTGTGGCTATGCTTTAACTAATTTCTCACGTCTATGCTATGCATTAACTAATCTCTCGCATCTATGTCTGAGGTTTATCGCTCTAATGTACGAGGCTTATGCTATTGTCACCGAATTGATTATTTCCTAGAATTTGCTAATAGTTATGGATTGATCCACTTCCTCACTTATCTTGAGGCAATCGAGTTTCTTCTTTTTTGATGTGCTCCATATTGTCAAAACAACTCCAATTGCTCACTAGCCCCCAATGACCTCCTCTTTTTGGTGTGCCCCATGTTTTCAAATAGGCTTGTGATTTTCATCCTGAGCTTGAAACCCTTATTACTCGTGTGTAGATTTCTTTCCTTATATTGCATGTTTATTTGCTTCCCAATAGCTTTTTGTTTGCTTTGGCTAAAACTATGGGGCTATATTTAGATGAACTTGGAGCATAAACTCCCTTCTTTGTCATCAAATATTTTAAAGCAGTGTGATTGATGTAGACTATGACCTTTGATCCAACAAGATATGATAGAAATTTATTAAAGGCATGGACCACAACTAGAAGCTCTTTCTCAGTGGTAGCATAGTTAATATGCATGTCATTCAAGGTTCTGCTGGCATAGTGATCACATGAAATATTTTAATCTTTTGCTATCCATAGTACTGCCCCTATGGCGTAATCACTCGCATCACACATTAATTCGAATGGAAAAGCCCAATTCGGTGCAATGATTACTGGGGTTGAGGTCAACTTCTCTTTTAAAGTGCCAATAAACACTCTACAGAGAAGTCAAAATTGGCATCCTTAGCTAGCAAGTCACACAGAGGCTTTGTGATCTTCGAGAAATCCTTAATGAAGTGTCGATAAAACCTTGCATGCCCAAGGAAATTATGAACACCTTTAACTGATGTAGGTGGCGGTAATTTCTCAATAATCTAAAATTTTGCTTTGTCCACCTCTATCCCGTTAGCTGAAATGTGATTTCCAATACAATGCCCTCATGTACCATGAAGTGACATTTTTCGAGTTCAATACTAAGTTGGTCTCATTACATCGCTGTAATACCAAACTCAGATGAACCAAACATTCATCAAACAACGATCCAAACACCGAGAAGTCATCCGTGAAGATTTCTATGAATTTTTCCACCATATCAGAGAAAATCCCCATCATGTAATGCTGAAAGGTAGTAGGAGTATTGTACAAATCGAATGGCATCCTACGGTAAGCAAATGTACCATAAGGGTAAGTAAAAATGATCATCTCATGATCATCGAATGCTACTGAGGTTTGATTATATCCCTTCTTCAACACGACCTAAACTGGGCTAATCCATGCACTGCCTGATATGGGATAAATGATACCTATATCCAAGGGTTTCAACACCTCTGCTCTGACTACCTCTTTCATGTTTGGATTTAGCCTCCGTTGACTGTCTACACTTGGTCGAAAATTCTCCTCCATGAAGATCTTGTGCATGCACAATGAAGGGCTGATCCTTTGATATCCACGATAGACCATCCAATTGCTGTTTTATCTTCCCAGAGTTCTCTTCCTCCACTTCACTGACTGAGCTCGAAATAATCACCGGAAGTGTAGAAGACTCCCCCAAAAAGGCATAACGAAGATGAGGCGGTAGTTGCTTAAGCTTCAACTTTGGAGGCTGTTGAACAGATGGTAGTGGCCTTGTCGGACCAGTTCCTAATTCCTCAAACTGAAATTTCCGCGTGTATGGTGGGTTAGTTTCCAAAAACCTTGTACATGTCTTAATCTCAAGAGAATCAGAGTGAGTAGATTGGGAATGTGCGATACATGCTTCATACGCGTCTGACGAGTTGTGCATCAGAAATGAGTCTTGTACCACTTTTCAATTACATCAATCTGAAAATAGCTATCTGACTCAGTAGGGGAATTTTATGGCCTTGAAGACATTAAAAGAAACTTGTTTCTCACCGATCCTCAAAATCAACTAACCCTTCTGTACGTCGATGAGTGCTCTCCCAGTAGCTAAGAATGGTCGGTCAAGTATAAGTTGTACATCCTTGTCTTCCTCCATGTTTAGGATAAGGAAATCCACTGGGAAGATGAATTTCTCCACTTTAATCAGCACATCTTCTATAATCCATCTTGGCTGGGTAAGGGATCGATCAGCCAGAGTCATTGTTGTTACTTTAGCCTCTCCAGAATCTAGTTTCCTGAAAATAGAAAGTGACATCAAATTAATACTCGCACCTAAGTCACATAGAGTTTTATCGAAATGAAAATTTCCAATAGTGCAAGTTACAGTAAAACTTCCTGGGTCTTTAAGTTTTGGATGTAGCTTTTTCTGGTTTCTAGCTCTACATTCATAGTTAACATTACTGTCTCATGTTCCTCTAACTTGCGTTTGTTAGATAAAACGTCCTTCCAGAACTTGGCATAACTAGGCATTTGAATATGGGCATCAGTGAACGGAATATTGATATGTAATTTCTTGAAGACTTCTAGGAATTTCTTGTATTGTTGATCCATCTTGTGCTTTTTCAATCTCTGGGGAAATGGAATAGGAGGTTCGTAAGGATTGATAGGATTGGTCTCCTTAATAGGCACTTCAGGTTTTTGTTCAGTCTATTCCACTTACTCCTCATCTGAAGAAGGCATTTTCTCCTAACTCACAGCATGCCTTTTTACATGAATTTCTGGCAATTGTACCCCGCTTCTGGTGGTTATTGCTTTGGCTTGTTCCTTGGGGTTGATCTCTGTATTACTGGGTAGCGAACCTGGGGCTCTGTCATTTATAGATAGTGCCATCCGCCCTATTTGAGTCTTCAAGTTTTTAATAGCAGTACTCTGAACTTGGAGAGTTGTTTCAGTTTTTCTCATAAACTAATTGTTGGCTTCCATGTACCGATTTGTTTTCTCCATGAATTTACTGAACATCTCTTCCAACTGCAACTTCTTCTCCGTTTGTTGAAACTGACCATGTGGCCTATTCTGATTCTGGCCAGCCCAAGAGAAGTTAGGGTGTTTCCTCCACCCTGAATTGTAGGTTTCTGAATGTGGATTCATTTGTTAACGTTGTCCTCATTGTACGAAGTCCACTTGTTCCATACCTTGAGCTAAAATCGGGCAATCTGTTATGTTGTGATTTGCTCCACACTCTTCACAGCTCAGCTTTTTGGTTTGTACAACGTTAACTGTCTGTGATATGCTCTCCACCTTATGGAATAATGAGTCTATTTTGCAATCAAGACTGAGTAAGCATCCACCTCGTAAACACCTAGCACCTTCCTTTGAACCACCCGTTCAGAAGCCCACATTGCTTAAGTAGTCGCCACAGTTTCGAATAGTTTCAATGCGTCATCAATGGTTCTTGTTGATAATGAACCATTCGATGAAGAATCCACCATGCCTTTGAATGATGGAAGTAATCCAGCATGAAAATATTGGACCTGGAGTCCTTTGCTAATATCGTAATGAGAACACTTCCTTAACATGTTTTTAAACCGATTCCAAGTTTCATCAAAAGAATCTGATTCATTTTGGTAGAAAATAGATATGTTATGCTTCAATTTCGTTATTTTGGCCGGTGGAAAGAACTTTGTGCAAAATTTTTGAGTTAGGTCATTCCATGTGCTGATACTGGCAATAGGTTAAGAGTTCAACCACTCCAGTGCTTTTTCACGTAGTGTGTGTGGGAACATCTTTAGTCTGATAGCATCATCTGAGATACCCTGATATCGGAAGTGTTGACACATATCCAAGAATCGAGAGACGTGTATGTGGGTTTTCTTCGGCTCTGCTATAAAACTGATATCCATTCTGAAATAGATGTATGACATTGGTCTTCAACTGAAAGTTAGGCTGCCCAAACAGAGGGTAGATGATGCTGGATTGACTCTGAATGATTTGCGGTTTCATGAAATCTCCAACCAGCATGTTTTCCTCATCAAAAATTTTCTCTTCATTAACTTGAACAACTTGTTCATTTTGTACGTTAGCCATCTATTGTACTACTCTTGCTTCTCTTTGCCTATGATGGAAGGTGCGTTCGATTCCAAAATCAGCTGGAATCAAGTCACCGTCAAGCGACCTTCGCATACAAAACCTGAAAAAAAAAATCAAAAGTACACTTCGATAAATTACTAAAAAAAAATACTAACTAAAATAAAACTAATGTCCGAATTAGTGTCAAGATAAATAAAATTAAATTAAATTCAATCACCGGAAGCGACGCTAAAAACTTATTCACGAAAATATATTTTGGATTAAAACTACCGCAAGTGTACGGTTTGTTAACAAGTAATATAGTGAACTTTTTGAGTCCGAATATCATCCCACGAAGATTGATTAGTTCGATTCCTATTACCGTAACTTTAACCGAAACAATAAAATTGAAGTGTTGTTGTAGTGAAATTATAACTAAATTAATCTAATTATGCAATGATGAATGATTTAACTAAACTGAATGCAAATAGCTTTGAATGTAATTTAAAGTTTCTGAATGTATGATGAATGTACTAGGATCACGAATCCCTATGTAATAATCTTATGAAATCCTAATTCTATACATTGACACATGATTGAAATGTTAAAGAATCAATACTCCTAAATTATTTAATAGTCTATCTCGAGTAAAGTTAAACATACTCTAAGATGCGACCTGATTATATTTCTATGACAGATGCGAACATACAAGAATGCATGTCTTTTTATGAGCACTTAAAGATTCACATAGGACATAACAATATATTTATATTCCCTATCGGACCCTATGATGATTTATACCACGTCGAACCCATTTTCCTTCTTTTGAATGCATGAAATAGTATATGCTACCAAACTCACACAATTACGTATACAATAATTATAGAGAAAAGAAATTCATATAAATCATTCAATTATCCAAACGTGTTTTCGATGTCAAGAATTTTAAAACTGAAAATTAAGAATCATATTACATAGTTCATCTAACCCTAGTACAGAATTAAACTAGCCTAGTATGATGGAATGAAGAAAATCAGAAAAATAAATGAAGAACGATATCATCAATTCGATTTTTGAATTTAATCTTCGCTTCGTAATGTTGCTCTCCTTGTTCTTGCCTTTTTTTCTCTCTTAAAACCCTTATGAATCTCTTTTCTCTCGTTCTGGACGACTATAGGGTTTTTATACGTATACCAAGATTTGTTTCCATATGTGTTTGACTGTAAAAAAGAAATCAAAAATTAGCTAAAAATTTATACTATGCGACCGCATAGTATACTTCTGTGTGATAGCATAGAGGAGTTGAAAGGGCTTTTTTTTTTTTTTTTTTTCTTTCTTAATGGATCTATGCGATAACATAGCTTTTGTGCTATGCAACCGCATAGGTGTAATCACTCCAAAAAGCTTGCGTTTTGGTCCTCAAATTCCATTTTTCATTTCTCGATCTCTTTTCCCACTTCCTCTTCAAACAATACTTTATTCCCTATCTCAATTCGACCTAGCCATCTCTACATGTTCAATTCTTCCTTTGGATCATCTTTTGATTATTTACAATTAGGTCCCTGAACTTTGGTTTTCTTTCATTTTAGTCCTTTTCACTTTGTTTCTCATAGTTTCTGCCACATTCATCACATTGTCCTGTAAAACATAAATTGCATAGAATTAAGTTATATTTCAATATATTTATCAACAATTATTCGTGTTCGTGGCATGAAATAAGTGTGTGAAACGCATTTATCAGTCTTCTCCTTTTATTTGCACATATCCTTTTGCTACAAGCCGAACTTTGTGTTTATTGATTGAATTGTCAGGATTGAGTTTAGTTTTGAACACCCATTTACTCCTACAGGCTTTTTGTTTGGTGACAGATTTGCGACCCGCGTATTGTTCTTTTCAATGACATCAATTTCTTCATTCATGTCTTTTCTCCATTTTTCTTATTTTATTGTTGCATCATATAAATCGGATCCTTACTTACAAAAAAAAAATGCAAACAAAACAACACCTTCGTCATGAGTAGGATCCGTATACTCATTTATTTCTTGCAATCTTCTCATTCTTGTTCTGGTAGTTCTTCTTCAGATTCTTCTCCTCTAGAAGAACTTGGAGGTGAAAAACTTGGAGATGGAGAATTGTTACAATTTTTATTTGAAGTGTTAGCTCCTTGAAAATTTATTGATTGACTTTTCTCATTACCTTCGAAGGTTGCATTTTCATCAAACTTTACATCCCGACTTATCACACTTTTCTTCGTCAATGGATTGTATAATTTATAACATTTAGACATTTCACTATATCCAATAAAAATGCATTTATGAGCTTTATCATTCAGTTTATTCCTTATAGCATCCGGTATATGGGCAAAAGCAAGACTACCAAAGATCTTTAGATGTGAAACTGTTGGTTTAGGACCATACCAGGTTTCATGTGGAGTCATGTTATTCAAATTTTTTTAGGGTAACTTGTTGATCAAATATACTGCACAAGCAATTGCCTCTGACCAAAGTTCTTGTAATAGTTGCTTTTTTTTAAGCATGCATCTTTCCATTTCTATAATGGTTCAGTTTTTATTTCACAAACTCCATTCTGTTGTGTCGAATACCATACAGTCAGTTCATGCTTACTCCAAGATTTCTGCACAATTTTTCAAAAGTCCCTTGTAAGATACTCAGTCCCACAATTAGTTCTTAATGTCTTAATAGAAAATCCCGGAAACTTCTCAACTTCAACTTTAAGATCTTTTATAGCTTGAAAGCAATCAGATTTTTCAAAAATATGTCCAGAATTTTCTAATAAAGTCATCAATGAAAGAGATAAAATATCTGCTAGCTTGAAGAGATAAAACTGAAATTGGTCCGCACAAGTCCGAATGTATAAGTTATAGTGGTTTTCAGGCTCTCCAAGATGACTTATGTGGAAATGGACTTCTAAGTTGCTTTCCAAATTGATAGGTATCACAAACTTCATTCAATTGATCAATATGAGGAAGACCATTCACCATCTTCTTTTCTGATAACAATTTCAAGGCTCCATAATTTAAATGACCATACCTGTCATGCTATAATTTTGAAATTTCTCCATTCATGTTAGTGAAATGAGAAGCAACATTAGTAACTTTTAGCTGATTAGGAAACATATTATTTTAGGCCAATGGGATCTTTGTCACAACCTGATTTTCTCGAGTCAAAATACACAACTTATCATGTAAATTGATCTTAAAACCCTTTCTAAAAGATGGCCAGTACTTAACAAATTGCTTTGCAAACCAGGAACGTAATAAACATCAGACATCTTTTCAAACTTTCCTGTCTTAGTTTCAATTGTTATATCTCCAATTCCTTTAATTGGAAAACCTCTAGCATCACCAACTTTGACTTGCCCAAATTCTAATTCCACCAATTTAGAAAACAAGTTTTTATTTCCAATCATATGCTTACTAGCACCGCTATCCAGATACCAAATGTCATCGTTTTGATTATTTTCACATGTTAATAACAAAGTTTCTACTTTATCCTCATTTTTCTTGTTCCAGCACTCATTGCTTTTATGGCCAAGTTGTGGCAATGATAGCATTCACTACTTTTATGAGTAGCTTTATGACAGTAAAATCATTCTAGGAATTCTTTTATACCTCTTTGTTGATATCCTCATCCTCGACCTCTTCGAAAATTGCTTGTGTGATCATCTTTTTCTTCTTCTTTGAAATCATCTTCCTCTTCCACGAGAATGGTGGCCTCTCCCTCGACCTCAAGATTGTCCTCTTCCTCTAAAAGTATTAGAACTAGAGCCTCTCGAAATTTGAGATTTAAGTGCTTGGTCAAGGAGTGAAGGAAGCTTGTGTTTTACTCGTAGTTCTTGAGATTTTAACGATGCAATTAAATCATCTAATGAAAGAATTTCCAAGTCTTTAAGTTCCTCAATTGTGGCCACTATGAAATCAAACCTTGACGGTAGCGAATAATTTTTTCAACAACTTTATGATCTTGTAAACTTTTGCCATTTAATGCTGTTTGATTTATTATTGTGGTAACCCTTGTGAAATAATCAGAAATAATTTTTTTTTCTTTCATTTCCAATTTCTAAAACTCTAATATTAGGGACTGTAAGTGTACCTTTTTCACTTTCTCTTCTCTAAGGTGTGTTGTCTGCAAAATTTTCGAAGCTTACTTTGAAGTTTCAGCTTCAACAATTCGTCCAAACACCGGTCTTTCAATTGCCTGGTAAATATGGAAAAGAGATTTACTATCTTTTTCTCGCTTTTCATTCAAAGTGTTTCTTTGTGCTTGAGTCATTCCATCTTCAGTCTCTGGATCTTCAAAACCTTCATCAACAATATTTCAAAGATTCATAGATTTCAACAACACTTTCATATTGTGACTCCAATAGTCATAATCTTCCCCCATTGAAACGAGGAATAAGGGCCATGATTTTCTTTTTCAAGATATGTTGCTACTGTTGTGTTCTGATAAAAAATTTTTGTAAAGATTCTGAGCTCTGATACCAGTTTGAAGGCAAGCAAAGTTGGGAATTATTTTATGAGAAATATTTTTTATTGCTTTGAAAAAAAACTGTAAATTATATTCCAATTTATACAAACTTGAGGACACGGGGCAATGTATCAGAATAAATGTGACTATTACATATCCAAGAAGACTCCTTAAATTACTCAATTATTGGAATAGTAGTAGACACTTGGCTAAAATAAATTTCAGTGAATGATTCTTTGAACTCTTAAATGATCATTAATTTGGTTTATTTTCCAACAAAGACATAAAAAGAAACAATAATCTTCTGTAAGATTTTATCTCGAAAATTTTAAGTATCATTTCAGTAGTGTCTCCAATGACTCATGTCCTCGAACCAATCGACCTCCCACAACATCTTCAAGAAGAAATCCTTCAACGTACCCTTACAAAAAGAAGCCTTGAATATGTTAGGAGACTTCAAATACTCTACATACAAAGGTATGTGCTTGATCATGGACCAATTCTAAACCTCCCTTTTCATTCTAATTAAGCATTCTTAAACATTTTAGAAATTAATGGTCATTTTACTTTCCTTTTTCCAAAAGAGGCTTACCTGCTGCTTTGGTACTTAGTAGACCTTTATGAAATTGGCATAGTGATAAATGTCCCAAGCGTGCTAAGATCACTATCAATTTGCAATAGACATTTAAAAAGAATGTACAAGTTCTTATTGAAATGGCTACAACTATTTGGCAATATAGAGTGGTGGAAAAACAAACTCAAAAAGACAAAAAGCATGTTTTTGCAACATTGGGAAGTTTCAGGAAATTTATTTCTGAAGAAGTCGAGATTAAAATCTCAAAAGAATACTACTGTGGAATTCATTATGCCTGTGAACAAATTGACAAAGAATATGAAGCCCTTCCATCGCAACAGGACAATCACGAGCTTCGTGAATCATATAGATACACCCAATGTCCCTAAAGAACTTTTCTACCCAGATACATCAAAATGGCATAGTACAGATGTATGCCCTGAAGACTACATTAGAGAAGTCTGTAAGTGTATAATCAATTTCCCTGATCAATATTCTTGGATTTTGACCACCCAATATATAGAGTACACTTGCAAAGTTACCAAACTACAAAAGTATGTGCCGGGGTTAAAAATCTATGTAGACGACACTTCCGATTATGAGACAGATGATGATTGAATTCAACCTTCTTGGTAGGGGGTGAGAGAATATATTTCTTTGATATCATGTAACTTTATGTTTATTACATTAGCACGTCTTTTGCATATGTTGAGTTGAGTAAGCTTGTTGCCTAAGCTTAATTATTTCATTATGGTTTGAATTAGAGAAGTATCTCTAAATACTTGTAGGGGTAAGAAGTCTAAACATCTTTCCCAGACAATTTTGTTCATTATTTCTGATACACTTATATGTGCAGTTAAATTAAAGTAATTATTGTTATTTTAAATGAATTGAAGCTTAATTTTGTATATATTTTGTTTGTTAGGTGCATTTCGATAAAAAACGATAAAATTGGACAAAAGGAGGAGAAAAGTGGCTAAAGTGAAATTAATACAAAGTTTGGGGATTAAATCGCAAAGTTCTAATAGTTGATTCGAATGTAGTATCGATGATTGGAGAGAGGTTAGAGTCAAACAGATGGATTTGGAAGATGGAGGATTAAGAAGATACGAAAAAGGGACCAAAATGACTAAATAATGAAATTTATGGACCAAAATGCAACAAATAGAACTTTATTATAGGGGCGCGAGTGCGTAGGCTTTTCTTCTTGCACGCACGACACCCTAGTGTCCATTTACCAAGAGAAAACCCAATGGGCGGCGGAGTGGAACAAGTGGCACGTGCGCATTGATTATTTATGGGCCTTAACGGCTCAGGTTTCTTGTTTGATCCAAATTCCTATGAAGACCAAATTCAACCTACTATTTAACCTACAATGGGTGACCAGAAAGATAAAAGACATATCAAAACCCTATTTTTCATCACAAGAAAGAGGCTACCACAAGATTCAAAGGCAATTAACACTAAGATTGAAGATTCAAAATCCGGGTTTATGATTAATGAAGAAAAAATTGATTTTTCACTTTCTAATTATCGTTTTCCAAATCGTTTTGTGTAATTTACATAACAACATGCTAGGCTAATTCTTTTCATGTATTCGATGAAAATGAAACTTTTTATTATTTATTTTTAATTTAAGACAAGTAGTTAGTTAAATTCTTACTTTTTTTTATTAATGTTGCATACATAACACCAATTAAATATATAGTTACTTGTTGTAGTGCTGGAAGCCTCATAATAGGTGTAGAATACTACTTGATTAATATATGTGCAATAGATATTATGAATAATGTTTATCATGTATGCAACCTTTAAGATAATCGTAAAATTGAATACATTCTATTCATTCGAATTTGGATTAGGAATAGATTCGAATTTGACTAGAATAATGATACTAGCTCCGTAATTGAAAATTGAAATAGATAATAATAGGTGAATTCGTAATCCAATATATATAATTCGAACTTTACAAACTTCTATAAATTAATTTAGAATAATTACAAACCACAAATCTCTTTTATTTGCTTACTTTGAATTTGATTAGAAACTGATACACTTGATTAAATTTATTTTTCATGGGACGATACACGTTACTCATCACGTATTACTTGTCAACGATCTCGTATGTTTGTGGGTTTCGTAGGAACAATTTTTTGACACCAATTCCAGTGAATAATCTATTTAATTTGAGTTTATTAGTTATTTTTAGATTTGAAGTTTTTATTTGTTTTAGGCTATTTCTTGAACGAACTAAGTATCTTATTTTGCTCTTTTCAGAAAATCATAGTTTATGCAAGATTCTAAAGAGATCTATTTTCTTTCGATAGATCTTGAAATCGAAAGTTCGAATCAAGTTCAGAGTCCATTATCACTACCTCAATCAGTTCAGTCAGATCAGTAGATGTGATAAGAGTGAAAAATAACATGATTTTCTCTTATTTGTTGTATTTATGTGATTATTTGACGCCTAAATACACTAAGTACCCTTATATTTTGATTTAGGTTGCAAATAAATGAAAACGGTGGAGATTTGAGGAAATAAGTGAAAAATGATCAAAGTGAAAGAAAAGAAAAGTTCAGGGACTAAATTGCAAATACTAAATAGTTGATTCGGACCACAAGAAGATGTTTTGAAGATTTCTAGGAGACAATTGGATGTAACTGGAACTCAAAAATGAATGGAATATGATCAAAATCAATTTCTAATTCACACAAGATATATTTTTCACACAAGATATATTTCAGATTTTTAGTCGAAGATTGAGACCCATTTTTGGCATAGTAAACGTTTGAATGGGAAGAAATAAAGTTGTAGCTCTTTGAGTTATCTTTTCAACTCACTTTGAATCGCCAAAATCGAATAACGGGAGAGAAATGTATGACCAAAATATTGACTGTTGTGCAAAGACAAAAAAATCAGTGCGTGAAGTCAACTTTCTTTATTCGATTGGAATTCTTTTGGAAACCAATTTTAACGTGATTTTCATCCAATTTTCGACCCCTACAAATACTTAACAGCATAATACATATTGAGAATGCCTCCATACACTTTTCTCTCATCTTTTGCCTCAAGAAACTCTATGAAGAAATAAAATCCTTGGTGAAGTTAAGGAGGAACTCATTAGATTCAGTGATTTTACATCATTTGTTCATGTAATCTGATCTTTATTTATTGAATGCTTTTAGAATTTAGACTTTCCCCTCATAAATTTATCGTGAAATCAGTTTAACTCTTATTAGATTTTTCATGGATTCAGTCATACTTTTTCCATTGTTTAATCTAAATATTTGTTGAGTTTCAATTTCATAAACTTATGTTGATATTGATTTAACTTTTACTAAATTTTTCATAGATTTAGTCATGCTCTTTCTTTCGAATGATTGAACTAATTGTTGAATTTNTATTGAATGATTGAAATAATTGTTGACTTTTAATCTCAATTATTTTATTGGTGTGATTCAATTACTGCTTTATGCTTGAAGTATATGGTCGATCTTTGAATCTGATTTCAATAAAATTGTGCGAATGCGTTATAGGAAGTCTAGAATATAGAACTACTATTGAATTAAATTGATTTGTAATATCATATCCTCCGATTGGGGTGTGAATAATTGACGTGAATGATCCGATCCAAATGAGGGAATTCCGATGCTCACTGCCTAAATTCATTTATTTTAATTTTACCATCCCAAAACATTGATGTTAATTTCATTCAAAATACCAAATTCGACTACACATTTGAGAGAACAATTTATTCTTTTTGGTCATTTGAGTAATTTTCCATCTCCCTGTGGAATCAACACCTAAAGCTGTGCTATAATATCCACATTATTCTTTGAGTATAATCAAATTTTGGCACCATTGTCGGGGATTTTGATATCGTTCATTTATTACTCTTTAGTTAAATTAATTTTCTTATTAGTTATATTTTTTTATTTATTCTTATATAGTTTAGTTTTTGTGTTTTAAGAGCACGGATCGAGGCGAGCAAGAAAGCTCTACCGAAATGACATTTTTCAGTGTTTGAATCACTTTCTAACCCTATCTTTAATATCTTTGATACTGCGTCTATTGTCAGGAACACGACACTACACAATACTATGACCAATAGTGAACAATGTGGTGCGCCTTATAGGACTTTACATGATTATCTTTACCCTACACGTACATTCACACCATCATGCATCATGTTTCTGCCTAATATGTCACGTATGGAACTTAAATCGGGAATGATTCAACTTCTCTGCACTTTTCATGGACTTGATAATGAAAATCCATACATGCGTTTTAGGGAATTTGAGGAGGTGGTCGCAACTTTTCACAATCAACATGGTGCAACGGACGCAGTCAAGCTAAATGTTTTCCCATTTTCTGTTAAAGAACGAGCTAAAAGTTGGTTGTATTCGTTGAGACCATGGTTGATTGGCACTTGGGCTGAAATGACTCAAGCATTCTTTAATAAAAAATTTCCCCACCATAAAACTAGTGTCCTTAAGAAGCAAATCTCATCATTCACTCAAAAGGATAGTGAGACTTTGTACCAAGCTTAGGAAATATATAAAGAATTGCAAGCCCTCTCCCCCCACCATGGTTATGAGAGTTGGCACATTGTAGAGATGTTGTGTAACGGTGATTTTCTACAAAAAGATCAAGATAAGGCTATAGAATATCTAGATGACCTATCTAAAAAAGCTCATACTTGGACTGGACCTAATGCCATGATAGTACCATAGGTCACGACCCACATGAAACCCCAATAGCACATGTATCTATCATCTTAGAGAGGAGGATAACCTTAGAGAAAAGGTAGAAACCCCAACTAGAGAACTAAAAATCCTATGTGCTCAAGACTCGAAGTCTACACCGAATGTGTCCCATGTTAAGTCTTGTGGACCCTATTTTGTCTGTGATGGAAGTGATCATCCTGCGCAAAAGTGTTCTACTTTTGCGGAAATTAGGGGGGATTTATGAGGAACACTGCAATGTCTTCGAGACGTATAACAAGCCCTACGCTCCATTTTTGAAACCGACAATCCAGGATGGCGGAATCAACCCAATGTTACTTGAAAATTTGAAAACCAGCAACCTATCCAAACGAATAGAGCTTATACTACACCTTCCTATCAATCCACATCCTCTAGGAATTCCTTAGAAGATAACCTGCATGTGTTTATAGAGGCACAAAGTAAAATCAATCAAAAATTTGAGACTATGATTACCCAAATTGTTAAGAAAAACAAGGAGATAAAAAATCATGTCTAAATTAACAAAAACTTTAGCTGTAGTAGAATGTGAGAAATTTTCAACTCAAGCTCAACCAAATCCTAAATGGCAGCACATGCCACAAACCTCGGGATTAGAAGAAAATAACCTTAGGGAAGTAAATGCCATAAGCACTCGATCAGGAAAAGTCATAGAACCAATCCCCAAACCCAGGAAAATGAAGAAGAGTCGAGTAAGTCTGAAGAGAGTAGGCCGAGTAAAGAGGTAGTAGAGAATCCATCTATAGTGCTGATAAGTATATTTTTGAAAACTTATTTAACATATAAATAAACTTAAATATTAATTAAATGAGCGAATTTCTACTAACAATTATGTATTTATTGCTTTTGTAGGTCATAAGCTCAAATGAAAAGAGAATACGGTAAAAATGAGAGAAAAATATATCAAAATTGTACAAAAATATGAAGATATGGACTGAAGTGCACAAGTTAGATAGTTGGAGGACCTTGGGTTGCAAAATTTGATGGGCAAAATTGATATAAAGATCAAAATTTGAGGACCAGATTCTACATGATCAAAGTTGATGGACTCGGGCGTGCAATTATATTGAGGACTAAGTTGGACAAAAGAATGGAAGAAAGCCCATGCTCACGAGCAGGCTTAATATGGTGCTCATGCGGGAAGGGTGTTTTCATATACCAGACCAAAAATGGTTACATGGTGCGCACGCGCCCCTTTCCGGCTAGGCAATTTTGCCTGTTTCGCCTAAATTTCTGGACTTCTTATGTAATTTCACCTGAGACGATTTTTGGCCCTTTAAATACCATTTTTGTTCAATTTTAGGGTAAGAATCATAGGAGACCACTTCAAGAGGAAAAGAGGCAAGAAGAAGAAAATAATATCTAGCAAAATTTGGATGTTTGAAAGGGATATTCAAGATTTCAATTCCTTACATTTTCAAGAATATATTCAAGGGACGATTTTCTTTCATTATCTTGAATTTTTCTATTATCTCCTCCATTTTGTAATGTGTTCTCTCTTTATTTCTTTTTTGTGTCTCTATTTTACAA
>CAIGRB010145735.1:96170-111246 GCA_903798255.1 Fraxinus quadrangulata
TATTATTATTATTATTATTATTATTTCTTGGGGTCCCATCCCTGTCCGCTGGGACGGGCAATCCAACATAACTTTGTAATGAAATTTTTGGTATTATGGTAAAGACATTTCACAACATATCTTCACTGAGCAAGATTCGATAACATTGGTACTGTAATAATGTTATTCACAATTTCTACACCATGAAGTCCTTTAAATTAGGAAAGAAAAAATGACTTGTCAAATTTCTCTAAACATGTATATGGGGCATCCTCACTCTTGGTAAATCCTAAATAACACAATTCTTTTACATGAATATGAATTTATAATAGAATACTCGGGATACAAAGAATTTAAATTAAACAAATAATGATTATTGGACAAGAGAGATATGAAAAGCATATTATAATATCTCTAACTTCAAGTCTCTCTTTTTTCTTTACAAAGAAACACATAGCCCTAATACCTGTCTTATAGAGAGGAGATTAGGATAACCTAATATAAGTTCCAATCATGCTTGGTGTACATTCTATTTGACAGCTTTTTTAACAGAATGTCATGTACCCATCATTAAGTCATTTGACAGTTAAAAAAAAACTATCTTTTCATCCAATACATTTTTTTGCAAATACATTTTTCAATCAAAAAGGTGGAAAAAGTTAATGTACAAATGGCAAAATCCTGTAAGTTCAAACTATTCAATATATTTCTATAACATTAACATTTTATGTCGACAACTACCAAACGCGGGGGCAACAATCTCCCATTAAGAGAAAAAACTAAAAATAAATATTAGCCCATATTTGATAATCATTATTTTAAAATTTTTTTTTTTTACATACTTATTTTTAACTACATATTCACACAATAAAATAGTCTACATGTAAACTTAAGTTTTTTTTTCTTACTTTTTAATTACACATTCTTCCAAAAATTATTATTCAAAACTCTATTTTCTCCAAATAATTGTTATCAAACAAGGGCTTAAAATTAGATCCCACTCATCAAGAAAAATATGCTAAAAAAAAAAAAAAAAAACAAACAAACAAACAAACAAAATAAGATAGCTAAAACCGCGTCTTCTTGACTTGGAGTCTTACATGGAAGACAATAGGAAACTTCGGATAGTTCACCTGTGTACAGAAAGTCCAGTCAAAAAGAAATGCCATACAGAAACATCCAAATTGACTTCTGTTTGGACCCCCTTCTGAATTTCCAAAGCAGACGGTGGAGTAGGTAGATACATATTAACTTGTAAGGAAATTAATGTCATTAGATATATCTTCACTAAGCAAAAACATCGGTACTGAAATTAACAATGTCTACACCATTGGAGTAAGTCGTCTTTTCTTTCCTATTTTCGTCATAGAGCATGAATCTGATATATATTATGTTGGTTAAGTCGTCTTTTCTTTCCTAGTTTCATCATAGAGCATGAATCTGATATATATTATGTTGGTTTTTGATTTTAAACTATTTGTAACACATGATCCATGAAGAATTTTTTCTATGGATTTCGATGTATAGTTCGAGTGAGTTTGAACTATCCAGTTTAAACTTTTAATGGGGAATAACTTTATTTGTTATTCCCTTGGCTTCAGCACGGTCTCTCGCGTAGCCAACGGATCCATATCTAAGTTTTCATCAATGGACAGAGCCGAGACTAAAACTCCTTCTAGCAATTAGAAAGTATTTACCTAAGGAAAATAGATCATTTTCAAGCACCCTCTATGGCAAAGAACTTTCTTGCTCTCTTTTTAATAACAACTTTTTGGGGTGATTTTATTAAGATCTGAGTTCCAACTTAAATAGTCAACCTTATTATGATGAATAATTCAAATCCTAATAAATTGGTTTATATTTTCATCCTTGTTCGATATAGAATTTATCACTTAACATGCCCCACAAGATGATAGCTCGTTTGAGTAAACTAATCTTTAGAAATTCGTGTGTTCATTTTTTGAGTCTTAATCGAATCGAGTTGCTAGTTGAAGTTTGATGGGTGATCGTTTGATTTCTCACAAGTGAACAAGATCGTAAACAAGTAATATAGTATTGTGTAGAGTGTCGAACCCACGAAAACTAAGTATTCAATCGAATTTAAATTAATAGCATCCTTAATCGAATAGTAAATAGGTTTTGAGTTTTCTATACTAATATCTGAATTATTGATTAAATTAGAAAGCAATTTAACTGGTTTGATTTCAAATATGTGAAATGATTGCTAAGATGTCGAATCCTCATTATTAATCCATTTTTTAACATAACAAATTAAAGTGACAGTTGGTGGTCATTCTTGTTGATCAATGTTTCTAATATAATTAAAAACATCTCTCGATAGTTATCAAATCTATTATCATCATGTGATATTCATATCCCTCGATGAAAGATGCGAACATAATAAATGCATTAAACGATCTAGAATACCTATGAAAATCATGTAAAGCACAGAGGTATATCTTAATTCCCTATCGGACATTACAATATTTATTATTTTTAGCTAAAAATTTATTATCTCTCTCAATAATAATATATTCCAATAAATCGTCTCAATTAGTAGCTAATTAATTGAAAAATCGGTGAAAACAATAATAAACATCCAAGCAAACTAGACGTCAGAATAATTAATTAATACCAAAAATCTCATAACAAGGGCTCATCTCATCTAGTAATGTATAAAAAACATCCAAAAAAATAAACATACTAATCGTCAAAATAATTAACTAATATTAAAAATTTCAAAACAATAGTTCATCTCATCCTAGCAATGTATAAAACTAGTCTAACATATCAAAATTATAAGAAATCATATTTAAGTAAAAATGTATAACCCGAATTTTTGATAAATTGAGAAGATGAAGATGAAGATGAATTTTGAATCTCTTCAATGATTTCTTGATAAATCTCTACTTGCGCATTCTCTTCTTTGCCCAAAAAAATCAAATTTGAATATCCACTTGATTGAATTCTTGCAAGATGCCTTCAATTCTTTCACAAAATTATAAATTTTCCTATTTTGATGATAATAATTGATAAATATTGGAGTATGAGATGTACATGAGATATCTCTCAATATTTGTAGGAGTAGAAAAATAGTTGAAAATCACCTCCAAATTGATTTCCAAAAGAGTTTCAATCGAATAAGAAAAGTTATCTTCACGCGCGAATATTTTGTCTCTACACAGCAATCAGTATTTTGGTTATAAATTTCTCTCCCGATGTTCGATTGTGTCGATTCAAAGTTCGTTGGAAAGCTAGCTCAAAGGGATAAAATGTTTCTAGAAATATAAGTTTTCCAATTCTGACGTTTATTATGCCAAAAAAGGGTCTCAATATTCGGTTAAAAATCTGGAATATAACTTTTACAGTTAAAAATTGATTTTGATAATATTTTGATCATATTCCATTCCTTTTGGAGTTCTAATTTTATGCAATTGTCTCATAATAATCTTCAATGTATTTTTTTGTATCTGAATCAACTATTGAATATTTACAATTTGGTCTTCAAGCTTTGAATTTTTTCCTTTTTATCAATTTTCGCTTATTTCTTTCGATTCTTTGTTCAACCATTGAGTTTACTTATATAACATAAAATATAACATTTATGATATATTTTTGTCAGAAGAATTATCAAATATCGATATTTTAAACCCCTAATAAGTGTATAAAATACGCTTATCAAATACTCCTAAACTTAATTATTTGTTTGTCTTCAAATAAAACTACAACTTAAATAACAACAAAATACTAGCATTCAAAAATATTTGGTTAGAAAATCTAGTTTTTTATCTTAGTATTTGAAATTATAGTATTAATTATACAAACTATTTCAAAGTCACAATATCGAACCCATATCCACTCTTTCATTGCAAAATTGACGTGTGAGTGCGTGTGTGAATAATTAAATAAACAAGCATGAATTTACAAGTTATTTCAATTTTCAACCCTCTATGGTCAAATATATTATGTCACCTCTCGTATGATTCATACGCCCCAAATTTATTCTTTTTTCACTCTTTTTCAGTGTGTAATCTAAGGTTAAATTTTTCATTACTATCATCTCCCTTTCTAGTTTAGGTGGTTTTTCCTAATTGTAAGTCAACATATCAATAAACAAAGATTTTTCAATTCTTTGATTGCTTCGACTTCTAGGATTAGACTAGGCTAATAATTCCTCGTCAAAAGTCAAATCATCTCAAATAAGTGTTTGAGGCTTAACGAGAGCATTTTGTGCGTCTTCTATTTCATGCACCTGTTTTTTTTTTTTCTTTTTAATTTGCACTCTCTCCCCCCTTAAGTTTTCTATATAACACATGTAACGAGCTTTTGGCCGATAACTTTCAAATCAGACGATTTTAGAGCACTATGTTGTAAATATCCTAACATGCTTAATAATTTGAATCATAAAGGCTACAAAGATATGCATTTTATATATTTTTTTTTACCCTAATTAGTGCAATACCGCTCATTAAACACCTATTTAATCAAACCAACCTTCAACTTAAGACTTTTACATAATTTTATCCTATTAATCGAAGACAATCCACACATAATTTTTATAACAAGGAATCCCCATTCACATCAGTATCTTCCTACAACTGTAAAATCATCCACATACTATGCTAAATTTGGTCTAATGATCATTAATATAGGATAGTTTTGGGTATAATATATATGTTCAATCTATCAACCTATCCATTATATGAACTAACTCATAGCATCACTGTCCAATTTAATTCTAGTGCACGTATAATATCAAGTTTTGCAAGGTTAAGTCTCAATCAGTCTAACATGCATCATATCCACAGTTCATAAATCAAGCCCAAATCTCAAATTTAACCATCATGTCGGTTTGACTATCTACCACACACAAGCACACAATCTAAATTTACTCATCAATAAACAAGGCACTGAGGTGACGGCTAAACAATCTTCTTCNAATCAACACCAAATATCAAATTAATCATCATTTTTGGTCAGACTATCTAACTCACACAAGCACACAACCTAAAACAAGAAAATATTTTTTTTGTATACAATATATATTTCTTTTTATATATACTAAATCAAAACAAACATACAAATACTCAAAAACATACGAAAAGTAAAAATTCAGAGTTATTTTTTCCACCCTCAAACTTAAAATGATATTATATTCAATGTCCTAAAGTATAAGTACGAATATAAAAGGATGGTGAAGAAAATAAAGAAGGTACTCCTTGAATGTGTGGAGCACTATGTGTGATGGTTAGACAATCTTCATCATCATACTTTCCCCTTGTCTATGTTGGTTTGAGTATTCCACGACGTCATGTCCCTGCACATAGCCATCAAATCAAACATTAAAGATTAAATAGCCTAAAACATATGTTACTTAGCCCAAACAATTGAAATAACCAACGACAAATTCAATGGCCTAAGGGGAAACATGATATGAAGGTGATATCCTATAAATTGAAACGTGCCTAAGTCTAATGCAAACTAATAATAAAAATAAATCTACATGTAATGCGGTACAGAAGTAGAATAAATAAAAAGATTAGAAAATTGGGTTGCCTTCCAATGCGCACTTAATTTATAGTTTTCAACTAAACTGTATGGATAAATTGATCATAGTGGCTCATGCTCAAATCTTGCAACCTTACACTCCTTGCAATTTCCATCCGTGCATCTTCTTTTTTCCCTCTAAACTTTGAACTCTCCATTCTCATCTTGTTCAAGGCTTCCTAAATTTTTAGGCTTTGTCTCATTTAAGCCTTGTTGCCTTTTTTGAGTAATATAATTGCACTCTTCCTTAACCTTTTCGCTAATCTCTTCATGTAATGGGTTATCAATAGTAGTGTAAATCTTGATTTTTTCTTGCTTATCATCCACTTTCAATGTCAGTTCGCCACTTTCAAAGTCCATGATAGCTCGACTTGTTGAGAGAAATAGCTGTCCAAGATAAGCAATGATGCATCACATGGCTCCTCTATATCTAAGATAACGAAATCAATTGAGAAAATGAATTTGCACACTTTAATGAGCACATTCTCAACCACTCTTCGCGGGTATTTGATTGATCTGTCTACCAATTAAAGTGAGATAGGTGTGTCCTTCAGCTCTTCCAAACTTAAGTTCATGTAGACAAAAAAAGGCATTAGGTTTATAATTGCTCCTGGTGACATAAATAATTAAAATTCGAATCACTTCATATTAAACAATGTATTTTGAGACTTCCTCGATCTTTTAGTTTATGAGGTAATTTGTTCTGCAAGATGGCACTACACTCCTGATTTAACTTGATGGTTTCAAAACCTTTAAACTTTCTCTTTTTTGGATAGAATCTCCTTCAAAAACTTTACATAGTTGGGTATTTGAGATATAGCTTCAATCAATGAGATGTTGACATAAAGCTTCCTGAAGATGTCCAAGAACTTTGCAAACTGTTCTAATAGCTTCCTGTTTTGCAATCTCAACGAGAAGATATTTGTAGAGCATATTCTCCGGTAGGAGCGGTTTTCTTAACATTTGGATCCTCTGATACTTTATGCTTTCTCTAATTCTATATTCTGCTCAAATTTCTCCAAGTGCTCCTCAATCGTGGAAGGAACCTTTTTATTCTCTACCACCTGTCTCTCAACTTTGATTTATGGAAGTTAAACCCCGCTGCATGTAGTGATTGTTTCAATCTCCTCATTCTCTACAACTATTATTGCCATTACCTACTGTTTGGGATTTATCTTAGTGTCGCTTGGCAGCTCTCCTGGCTGTCTTTCTAAGAGTGTCTTAGCTATTTGTCACATCTAGTTTTCCCTTCACTTGCAAGCTCATATATGTTCTTTGCGTGTATTGAGTAGATATTTCAACCAATTTAGTAACAAGATCTTCTAATGAATATTTAACTTGACGACACAGTCTGCTGTGGTGTAGTCCGAGCTCCTTAATTGTTGATCCATGAGAAGTTGAGATGATTTTTCCAACAAGAATTGTATGTGTTGGAATAGGGATTATTTTGCTATCTCTGGAAGATTTATGTGTATTTAACATATTTCACTGATTGGACAAACGGACTACCCACATTGTAATCTACGCTCTCATGATTCCCTCCACAATGCTTGCATCTCAGTCTTGATGTTTGAATTGCATTCATATGTTCCACTTTCTGAGCTAAAGTTGCCACCTGCACTGAGATTGCTGTCAATGGATCCACCTCATGTATCCCAGCTACTTTCTGTACACCTGTTCTTTCTATTGGCCGCAGTGCACTAGTGAATGCCAAATCTTCCATGACCTGATAGACTTGATCTATTGTCCTCTTTGTAATAGGTCCATCGCATGCGGAGTCAACATTAGCCTCGCTTGTCAGATTTAGCCTAATGTTGAAATATTGAACTTGGAGCCATTTTTGCAATACATGTTGTAGACATTGACGGAGCAACCTCTTGTACCTTTCCCAAGCCTCATAATAGTACTTTGAGTCAGGCTGAGAGAATATAGTGATTTCATCCCTCAACCTGACAATCCTTTTAGATGGAAAATATTTGTTTAGGAATTTATGGCTCAAACTATTCCAGTTGGTGATATTGTGAGGAGGAAAATTATCCAACCATTCCTACCTGAATCTCTCAAAGTATAAGGAAAAAGCCTCAACCAAATTTCTTCACTTGAAACCCTGAATATTCTATTGTTGCACACATGTCCAAAAAATTTGAGATATGAATATTGGGATTTTCAGTAGCCCTACCAAAGAATTGTAGTGAATTTTGGAACATATTGATCACATCCATCCTCAACTCAAAATTTGTCTGACCAAATGCCGGATACACGATACTGGATTAGTTTTCCACAACCGGTGGAACCATATACTCTCCCATCAACCTAGCAATCTCATTCCCTATCGACGCAATTAGATGTGCTGCCATGAGCCTTGCTTGTTGTTTTTGGTGTGCTTATAATTGTTTTCTTCTTCTGACCTGAATGTTCGTTCAATTTTTGGATTAAATTGAGCTAGATCACTGTGTCTCGAATTTTGCAAAGTCCTAAAAAGGAAAAAAAATAGAAAACACCATAATATTTTTCTAATAAACGCAAATAAATAAATAAGTAATAAAAAATCAAATTAAAACTAATTAAATACAATAGTTCCCCGACAAACAACGCCAAAAACTTGATCGTTTAATTTCTTGTAAGCGAACGAAATCGTGAACAAGTAATATAGTAGTGTGTAGAATGTAGAATGTCGAACCCACGAGTACTAAATATTCAATTGAGTTCAAATTAATAGAAATCTTAATCAAATAGCAAATCTGTTTTAAGTATTACATACTTATACATAAATTATCGATTAAATTAGAAAGCAATTTTACTTGTTTGATTTCAAATATGTGAAAGTATAGCTAAGGTGTCAAATCCCCCTTGTTAATCCATCATTAGCACAACTAATTAAAGTGACAATTTGTAATCAATCTTGTGGTCAGTATTCCTAATTTAACTGAAAATATCTCTTGACAATTATCAAATATATTCCCCTCATATGACATTCATATCTCTTGATGAAAGATGCGAACATGATAATTGCATTAAATAATCTAGAACGCATATGAAAACCATATAAAGTATAGAGATATATCTCTATCCTCTATCAGACTTTGCAATATTTATTATCTTAAGCTAAAAACATATTATCTCTCTCGATAATAATAATAGATTCCAATAAATCATCTCAATTAGTAGCTAATTAATTGAAAAGTTGGTGAAAACAATAATAAACATCCAAAAAAATAAATGTTCACGAAAATATGTCGAATTAAAATCACCGCAAGTGTACGGTTCGTTATAAGTAATAAAGTGGATTTTTTTAGTCCGAGTATCGTTCCTACAGAGATTTATTAGCTTTAATTCTAATTACCGTGACCTTAACCGAACTAGAATAGATTGACGCTTTGTTGATATGAA
This sequence comes from Fraxinus quadrangulata, assembly GCA_903798255.1. Lineage (NCBI taxonomy): Eukaryota > Viridiplantae > Streptophyta > Magnoliopsida > Lamiales > Oleaceae > Fraxinus > Fraxinus quadrangulata. Next base: position 105,087 of record CAIGRB010145735.1, read on the forward strand.
ATTATACTAAAACAATTCTAAGTATATGAGTAAAAATAATATAACTAAATTAAATGAAATTGATGTCAAATGCAAATTGAAGTTTTTCTAATATGTGTTGTTTGTACTAGGATCACAAATCCCTATACAATAGTCTTTTTAAACCTAGTTCTACACCTTGACACATAGTTGTAATTATTTAATAATCTCTCTCGAGTAAAGTTAAACATATTCCAATATGTGACCCAACTATATCTATATGACGGATGCGAACATACAAGAAAGCTTGAGTTTTATGAACACTTAAAGATTCACACAAGGCATATCAGTATATTTCTATCCCCTATCGGACCCTATGATGATTTATACCACGTCGAACATATTCCTCTTTTTTCAAATGCATAAAATAAGCTACCACACTCACATAATTATGTATACAATAATTATGGAGAAAAGAAATTCATATAAATCATTCAAGTATCTCAAAATATGTTTTTATTGTCAAGAATGTAAAACTAAGAATTAAAAGTCATAGTACATAGTTCATCGTTCCCTAGTACTAAAACTAATTGTGTAAAACGTACTTATCAATAAATATACTAGTCTTCAAAATAATTAATTACTATTAAAAATTTCAAAATAAGGGTTCATCTCATCCTAACAATGTATAAAACTAGTCTAACAGATCGAAATTATAAGAAATTATATTTAAGTAAAAAAAATAACTCATATTTTTGATAAATTGCGAAGATGAAGATGAATTTTGAAATTTTGAATCTCTTCAATGATTTCTTGATAAATCTCCACTTGCTTCTTCTCTTCTTTGCCCAAAAAAATCAAGTTTGAATCTCCACTTGATTAAATTCTTGCAAATCTCNAAAAAAATAACTCAAATTTTTGATAAATTGCGAAGATGAAGATGAATTTTGAAATTTTGAATCTCTTCAATGATTTCTTGATAAATCTCCACTTGCTTCTTCTCTTCTTTGCCCAAAAAAATCAAGTTTGAATCTCCACTTGATTAAATTCTTGCAAATCTCCTTCAATTCTCTCACAAAACTATAAATGTTCCTCATTTGATGATAATAATTGATGAATATTAGAGTATGAGATGTGTATGAGAGTTTTCTCAATATATATTCTGTCGTTAGGTATTTGTAGGAGTAAAACATAGAAATCACGTCCAAATTGATTTCCAAAAAAGGTTCAATCGAATAAGAAAAGTTGTCTTAGCGCACAAATTTTTTTATCTATACACAGTAGTCAGTATTTTGACCATAACTTTATCTCTGGATATCTGATTAAGGTGATTCAATATTTGTTGGAAATCTAGCTCAAAGGGCTATAAATTTTTCGATTCGAACATTTACTCTGCCAAAAATGGGTCTCAATACTCGACTAAAAATCTGGAATATAACGTGTACGGTTGAAAATTGATTTAGATACTATTTTGATCATATTCAATTCCGTTTTGAATTCTAATTTCATCCAATTGATTTCTAGCAAGTTTCAAAGTATTTTGTTGTGTCCGAATCAACTATTGAATATTTACAACTTGGTCCTTGAACTTTGAATTTTATCTTTTTCATCAATTTTCGCTTCTTTCTTTCGATTCTTCGTTCAACCATTGCCTTTTATATATATAACATAAAATACAACAGTTTATGATATATTTTGTCAGAAAAATTACAAATATCGATATTTTAAGTCCCTAATAAGTGTATAAAATATGGTTATCAATGAGCTCTAATGCCATATTAAAATTTGGACTACTTCTATCAAAAGTTCAATAGTTTTAAGAGGAGTAATTCAAACACTTATAAATTGGTCTATATTTTTATTTTTATTTAATGTGAAATTTTATTCCTTAACATGCCCATTCAAGATGGTGGCTCGTTTGAACAAACTAATCTAAAAATTCGGTTACTCATTTTTTGAGTTTGAGTTTTAATCGGATCAAATTGCTCGTTAGAGTTTAATGAGTTTGAATATCGCGTTAAGATTTGGGTTCCAATTGAAAATGTCAACATTATTAAACTGAGTAGTCTAAACCCTAATAAATTGATCTACGTTTTTATCTTTATTCGATGTAGGATTTATCCGTTAACAGATTTCATTAGTACTTAAACTATACATGCCTCAACATTGTATAAAGAAATCTATTTCTCGATGACATTCAAGTTTATATGTATGAAGTTTGCTTCCAGTGTAATGGTACAAGGATCAGCCTCACTAAATACTTCATTTTTCTCAGATACTATAACTCGATACCACCAGTAACAAAGACATATGCTGTGACCTGTTTATTCGCCGCATGCGCTGATGCCCTGAAGCTTTACAACATTTCGAACATTGAACTTCTCTACTCAGATGTGTTCAAAAGATTTCAGGTAATTCCCATATTTATGTGGGACTAATTTTTTTTTGTGATATCGAAGCAAAATGACAATAGAGTAATATCAGATCAAAGAGCCTAATCAAGATTTTATTGTCAAACGTTTCTTTGATGCAGATTTGGAGGCTCATCACACCCTTCTTCTTCATAGGGCCATTTTCCTTAAAGTTTGCATTCAGACTCTTGACAATGTAAGGAGAAAGTGTAATTTGTTAATTGCTCCATTCATACAAATGATTACCATAAATTTTTGAAACTTTTAGGATATTACCTCTGAGTCAGAGACAGTACAATGTTAATATATATTTTTATCTTGTTAGATTGTACTATGGAACTCAGTTAGAAAGGGGACCTTTTGACAAGAGGACAGCAGATTTAGTATGGATGTATGTATTTGGAGCAGCCTCTCTCTTGGTAATTCCTAAACAACGCAAGAATTTGGTTAATAAATGAACTTATAATCGAATAATAGGGCGGTACAAGTAATTTGAATTAGACAAACAATGTAATCATATATTTGTTTACTTGCATTAGGTTATGGCAGCTATTCCGTACCTGTGGACACCAATTTTGGGACCATCCATGGTTTTTGTTATTGCTTACGTCTGGGGTCGAGAATTCCCAAATGCTCGTATCAATCTACACGGCCTGTTTGAGTTAAAGGTATGTTATTAAGTCGAAACGAGTTTTCATTTTCGTATTCCATGTTTTTCCACGAGCTTCTCGAAAACATTAGTACACAAAAAAAGTTAATTGCGTAAGTGATTTTTGCTAATTTTAATTGCAGGGATTCTACATTGCTTACTATATGATAGTAGCAGAATTGGTTCTTGGAAATCCATTGAAACAAGCTATGATTGGGATTGCTGCAGGACATCTCTACTACTTCTTGACAGTTCTTTATCCTCTTAGGACCGGAAATAATATCTTAAAGACTCCTCGTTGGATGTATCCTTCATTTCCATGAAATATCGTTGCATTTAGATATTATTATTTTTTAAATTCTACATTGGTGATATCAGTTCTAGAAAAAAGGTTATGCTAGGGGAACATAACCCTTCACATAAGGGTGTCCATTATGGAGACCTGCGACCCCTCCAATAGGGGGCGCCGGGTGTCCATTATGGACACCCTTATGTGAAGGATTATGTTCTTTTAGTATTTTTCCTAGAAAAAAGCCATACGTACAGGCTTTTCGCTGATTGGAACCTTTTTTTTTCCAACTTCCAGTGAAATTTTGCCAAGTGTCATCAGTGAAATGCACCTGTACGTGTAGCATTGTTGTCAGTTCTATTCCTTAATCCTTTTTCTAGTCATAAACTGGTAGCATTCTGGGGAGAGGGCTTCCAAATTAATTCTCCATTCAGAAACGACCCTGTGGAAGGAGTAGCTTTTAGGGGAAGAGGTCGTCGCCTGAATGGGAGCAGAAGCACTTCAACAAGATCAGAACCAAGAGATTCTGAGCCGGTCGACACAGCCACCCCAGCACCGTCGAGTTCAGGTTCTAGCTTGTCTTTTCGTAGCAGAAGCCACCGCCTAGGTCGTCAGTAGACACCTTATACTCAATGCAGTTGATGAGATAAAATCCTATCTCCTAGATAATTTTTCTATAATGGACATAAGACCACAAATGTATGATGGCATCATTTCGATAATTTCATAGTGGTTGCTAAGATTCGAGGTCGCATCTTAAAATATTAACATTTTTATAAGAGGAGATCAAACTGCTATATGTTGGTTTATATTTTGATAAGTAATCGATAGGAATTTGACCTTTAATATGACTCGCAAAATGATAACTCGTTTGAGTATATCAATCTTGACATTCATGTGCTTATTTCTAGTCTTAATAAAATCAATTTTTTGTTAAAAAAACTTAATGGGCTTTGATATCTTATTAAAGCTCGATATTCTACCTTAAAATGTCAACATTTCTTTTTCAATTATTGGGTTTATAGTTATTAATAAAATAATATTCTCTCGTCCTATAAATTTAAACAAAACTTAAGGCGTGTTTGGAAGTTTCTTATAAATAGTTTAAATTATAAAAAAATATATGGTTGATAAGTGAGAATACTTATTTTACGAAATATGTGAATAAAAAGTGAATTTATTGATTATAAACCAATTATGATATAAGTACAGACAATTTTGACGGAAAATATTTACACACAACACTAGCATGCATTCATTAGAAGATGGAAAAAAAAAACCAGGCGAATTACATTTCGCCACGTCAATGTCGATAAAAAAATATGTCAAACATTTTCTGTACTCGGTACTTTTTCCATTATAAACACTAACCAACAAAGGGCTTTAATAAGTGCTTTGAAGCAAAGCCGCATGCCTTTAAGTTAGCTTTTGGGCCCAAATGCAGCCCATCTTGCATGGTAAAATTTTGGGAAAAATTCGTAAATCCTACTTTAAGTATACACTATTTCAAAAATAAGAAAAACAGATTTTAAATTTCAAAAATCAGATATGTGACACACACACATACACACACACACACACACACACACACATATAACTCACCTCAGCTCCACCACCCCTACCGCTCTGACGACCGTCTGTCGATCGTTCCGGTGACTATTCTGGCGACCGTTCCAACGACTGCTCCGATTCCCGCGATCGTTCAAGCGACTGCTCTGATTCCAATGAGTATTCCGACGACTGCTCCAATTCAGACAATTATTCCAACTCCGGCGACTGCTTCGGACCATAACTCTACAAAACAACACGTGACCCGTTTATATTTATTTATGACCTATAATTAACATGTGACTGTGATATTTGACCTTAACGACTGTGATGTGATCTGAAACCTTGACAACTGTGATCTCAAACCTGTGACTGTGATCTGTGACCTTAATGACGAAATAATTAACCACCGTTCTATACAATATGATCATATCTATCAAATTAATTGATCATATAGATCTGTGACCCGTCTGTATTGATTTGTGAAATTTATAGGTCACAGATTATTTCTCGATCACGAATCAAAAATTTTATAAGTCATCGATTATTTCGAGGTCACAAATCAATAATTTTATAGGTTACAAATTATTTTATTGGGCACAGATCAAAAAATTACAGGTCACAGTTATCTATTAGTCACATATTTTCAAATTTATTGGTCACTAATTAATTTTTAATTACAAATTGTCGAATTTTAACGTCACAGTTAGTTCAAATAGTTGGTCACATATACCAAACACCCCCNACGGATCAAAAAATTACAGGTCATTGTTATCTATCAGTCAAATATTTTCAAATTTATTGGTCAGGATTAATTTTTAATCACAAATTGTCGAATTTTAAGGTCACGGTTAGTTCAAATAGTTGGTCATATATACCAAACACCCCACCAAATTTTATAGGTCACAAATTTGTTCGAGGTCACAAATGTTTTTTATCGGTCACGGATTAATCAATTTAATGTAAACAAACAACAAAATAATATGTGACCACCACCTCACCACTCTCACAATGCCACCTGAATAGTCACCGTAATCAGAGCAGTCGTCGGAATAGTCATCTAAACGATCACTGGAATCGGAGCAGTTGTCGGAACAGTCGCCAAAATAATCGTTGGAAACAGTCACCAGAATCGGAGCAATTGTCAGAACGGTCGCGCGGAACAATCATCAGAACGGTCGTCGAAATCGGAGCAGTCTTCGGAATGGTCGCGGATGATCGTCGGAGCGGCAGGGATGGTGGAGGTGGGGTGAATTAAATATATATATCTTTATGTCTTTTTATATATTTATATATATAAATAAA
>CAIGRB010145747.1:0-27517 GCA_903798255.1 Fraxinus quadrangulata
GCATATTCTGAACCCCTGGAATTAATTTCAGGCTATGTACTTTTGAGATTAAAAATAATAATAATGTCATAATAAAGAGCATTTTAAAATTTAAGGAGTAAAATTTTTTATACGTTCGAACAAACTCTTAAGGGCCGTTTGGTTGTGTATTTTAATTTTCAATTTTCAGTTTTTCATTTTGAGTGTATGTTTTAAGATCGTTTGATTTTGTCATTTTAAAAAAACTGTTTTACAAAACAGAAAACTAGAATACTTGTTTGATTTGAAATTTTAAAAATTAATTTTATGCAATTTTATTCCATAAAATTTGATTATTCGATAAAATAGAACAATTTCATGTTAATATACTATCAAGTAATATATACATTTTAAAGTTGGTGAGTCTTGCAATAATTTTTTTTTTTTTTTGCTACAATAGTAAAATAAAAATAAATAATAAATTGGGTTGACAAAACATATGAAAAAAAGAAATTAATGACATGCATTGAGAAAATTTTGTCTCTGTGTGTGTGTGTGTATATATATATATTTTTTCTTTTAAGTTTTATGTAGATAATCATTATGAGCTTGGATTTTTTTATATTTTTTCTTTTTCTAGAATCTTCTAGAATTTTATTTTTTTGAATTTTTATTTCTTAGAATTTAAGATTTTATTTTTCAATTTTTTTATTATTAGAATTTATCAACTATATATATATATATATATATATATNAACCTTTTTAACAAAGAATCCCGCAAAACAAAATACAGAAAGTAGCAAACCAAACACGTTTTTTATTGTTTGCTCTTTAATTTACTTTTTTCAATAATTGTTTTTTCTTTTAAAATTTATTTGGCCCCCTGTTTGGTAGAGATTAAAATTAAATTTTTAGTAGATTTTGATCAAAATTGATAAAAAAGTTGTGGGGGGCAAATTTCACAAAATTTTGGGGCAAAATTGAAAACTATAAGGGATTTTTTTAAAAAAAAATATCTTGTACACAATGTTGAAAAATCTTAGTTTAAGGTTTTGGAATTGAAATTTAGTGTAATTGCCTCCACACTAAATCCACCCATTTGAGAAGCATATTTTATATACTTATTCGGAATTTGAAATAATGATATTTTTTAGTTCTTCTGATAAAGATGACCTAATTTGTTATTTATTGTGTTCAATAGGTAACACTCATGATTTGATGAAAAATGGGCTCAATTGTAAGAGATTCAAAATTCGAGGACCAAAAATACAAATACTCAAAAGTTGTGACGAACCTCATGATGAAGATTTGAGAGTGCTAGGTGTCAATTGGATGAGAAACGAAGTCAAATCGATGAACTATAGTCAAACTATTATCATAGATCAAATTTTAGTCGAAAATGTTATGCTCTGAATTTTCAGCCTCATATTGAGGCCCATTTTTTACATAGCAAACATTTTAATTGGAAGAATGTTATTTATAAGAATTGTATCCATTTAAGTTATCTTTCTAATGCACTTTGAATCGCATTAATCGAATATCGTGAAAGAAAATTATGACAAAAGTACTGAAAATTGCTCTCCTGCAACTCCAAAATCACCTACGCCCCCCTAAGGTGCATGCCCCAAGGTAAAGTGGGAAAAAAAAATCATTTTTCTTAGTTTTTGTTTGGCAACAATTTTAGGCATTCTTTTTGGCATCATATATATTCCAAAATTCAACCAAAAAGTCCCTAACCTCCATTAGACCAAATTTTCATAATATTTTACATATTTGGAGGCAAAGAACGAAGCTATCAAGATAAAATCAAGACGAATTGCATACAAAATTGAAGATTCTTTATCCGATTTCAAGATTCAAATCATGAATGTGGAAAATTCATATTTCTTCATTATTTGTTAGTTCTGGTTATGTCTTTTCAATTCTTTTAGTGTAATTTTATTATAGATATGCTAGGCTAAAATTCTTCTTGTATTGGATGGATGATGAAGTCTTTTGATTTATAGTTTTCAATTCAAGACTTGAGTAATTTTAGTTAATTATTATGTTCTTGATTAAATATGCATTAATTAAGTGTTGTTTGAATGGTTAATCACCATTTAAATAATTTATTGTTTATATTCATAGTGTTGGAAAACTCATAATAGGTAGAACATTGTGTATTTAACACATGGACAATAAATATTAAAATATGAACTCGAATTAAGAATATGAATGAGACTTGTTAAGTATATATATAATATATATTGGGAGAGAGTATTAGATATTAAAGGATTATTAGTTGTCATAAACATATAAATGAAGCAAATTACACAAGTCGAGAATTGGAACTAGATATCAATAGGTGGATTCTGAAATTTAAATATTCGTTAGATATTTGATAAAAACCTCATTTTAATTGCTTTCTTAGTTAAAATTGGTATAGAAAATCATCCAAAACTCTTTTATGTTACCACATATCGAATTGGATAGAATTAGTAAATCGAAATTAAACATTATTCTTCACGAGACAATAACTCTCAACTGACATCATTTATTATTTGTCAACGATTCTGTACGCTTGTGGGTTTTGCCCGACCACCATGCTCTTAGAGTATTTTCAAAAAATGTTCTATTTATAAAGAATATTTTATACATAATAGATAATATTTTTAAATTTAGAAAATAAATTTTTTTATACACTTCAACAATTCTCGATTTGGCCTTTCATTTTTCTTTATTTAGGTTATATTTATTAATTTCTCCTTATTTTTTATTTTATATAATTTTTTATATGTCATTGGCTAACAAATTCAAATATGATTTGAATAATTTAAGTAAATTCTTGAAATATGCAATTTATGAAGTGGAATAATTATAAAGTAAGAATAGAGAGTAAATTCTCTTCTAAAAAATAAAATTGAGATTCTCTTAACTTTATTTTTAAGCGTTGATTCTTTAAAAATATGAGACCATATTTTTAATAAATGTGTCTATTGACATTTAAACTTGATTAATCATCTAAATTGTTTATTGGACAGAATTGTTTGACAATATTAAACAGCACGAATAAGATTTTAAGAGCATGTTTGAGTCCAATTTTATTTTAAGAATGCATTTTGGAATAGTAGATTGATAGAGAATGTGTGGTTAAAAAAGAAGAATTTTTTTTGAGTTTGCGTGTAATATTATTTACTGAAAAATGTATGGTTGAAAAGAAGAGGGAGAAATATATATTTTAAAATAATGAGAATCAAACAAGGGCTAAATATAATGGACTACGCAAATAGGATTTTAGAACAAATTTCAGAAACATCCCTAAAGTTTATGACATTATATAGACACCCCTTATTTTTCAAATATTTTCGAAACCTCCCCCTTAGGCCTTAGCATAAATTTCTGACTTTGTCCTTCTATCTTATCTTATACTTGTATATATAACTATATTTGTTTTCTTATTTAATCTTAAATCATATTTTTTTTGTGAGTATTGATTTTTCATTTAGCCCGTGTTTCAGCCTCATTTTGGTAAAAAAAAAAAATTTGAAATAGTAAATTTCTGGAGGATGTGTGATTAAGAAAGAATGAAGAGTTTTCAATTACGTCTAAAATCATTCTATGAAAAAATGTATAGTTGAAAATAAGTTTTGAAAAAAAAGAGCTTTTGAAAAAATGGGGCCAAACAGGCTTAATATACGAACTAAAATTGATCTTATATATTTAATGAAAAGATGAAGTAATAAATATAAGATCTAAACCTTTGATGCATTTTTATATGATAATATTATTTTAATTTTCTAAAGTTAGTATACCACAAATTTAAAGAGTATTAAAATACAAAAACTAAAGGAAATGCTACTAAATCAAGCAATATAAAACATTTTGTTCATTTTCTATAGCTTTATTAAATTATTAAAAAATGTTTACCTACATCGATTTGCTAATTATCTGTCAATTGTATTTGAAAGAAAAATCATATTTAATAATTTTAGAACAACATTTATAATGGTATTAAAAATGTTTACCTACATCGATTTGTTAAGTATTTGTCAAATGTGTTCGAAAAAAAAAAAATTTATCTTAAATAATAATAAATTAACTAAAATGTTTTCGTGTAGATCAAAAGTATGAAAGGTATAAATTTAAGAAATAAGAGAAGGAAAATATATAGTTTAAATATAATAATATAACATACTAAAATAAAATAGAGGGCTAAAATGAAAAATGTATATTTGCTTTTTTTTTTTTCTTTCTGATATAGGGGAATCTGTTACAAAAATTTCAAGGGAGATTTCTGAAATTTTTGGGAAGGAATAAAGTGTCTCTTAAATGTCATAAACTTGCAATTTGCTCAAGATTTTAATTTAATTTAATTTTTTTAATCAGTAGTCCCGTTCCATTCCATATATCAAACGAATTTTGCTATGTGTACGGCGCCCCATATAAGGGGTATCATTTGTCCATTATGGACACCCTTTATAGCAAAACTTATATCAAACATGCTATTATTCCTTGAGTTGTCCATTTAAACGGTCAATTACTTGATGCATGCATCTTCCAAAGATATCAAAACGTGGTTAAGACATTCTATGTGATATTTTCTAAGTTCCCGAGTATTTTATTAGTCAGTTGTTTAATAGTGTAATTAGGGTAAAACCTTTTGTTTTATAGTTAAATGTTTTTTCATCATTCTTAGTGTTAGGAATTTGAGAATGAGACGATATGACGCAATATGAAGTATAGATCGCACAATTGATAATCAAGAACAAGATGTAAAAGAAAGCAAACAAAAAGAAGAAATTGGTAGAGGAACCGTTAATCCACCTTATTTCATTCTTGGACCTTATTTTGATATCTTTAAGTCTAATACTTCACAACGTGAAACCCTGACCCAATTTGGATCGAATTTGAGTCACAAAACCTTTTGTTTTAATTATTGACCCAACGTTAAATGTTTTTTCATCATTCTTAGACAACAATTTTACAAATTCTGTTTCGTGTGTTAACTACATTCAATTTATATTATCTATTACCTATATAGTTTTTACTAATTTTGTCATTTTGACATACAAATTGTGTTGATTTAAAAGTACTTTTAATATGTCTCATTTTTTACTTTAAAAATTTTATTTCCTGATAAATATATATATATATTTCCTGGTAAAACTAAACTGATTTGACATTATTATTTTTTCCCCAAATAATCTGGCTGTCACTACCCAAAAACAGATCATTATGACAACGTGACTATATAATACAGTGCACCGAACATATTGTTGGACTATACGAGTGGCAACGTGGAATTATTGGTGTGATTTGGATATTAAAAAATCACGTCACGTTACGCATTGCGATATAATAAATTTTAATTTATTTATCTTCCTGTACATAATTAAGTATTAAAAAATAAACAAATAATGAATAGATATTTTGTATGCATTGCTCAACCTAACTAAGCTCCTGCTTGCTTGACAACTACAAAACTATTTTTTCTATATATTCATTTTTAATCACATATTTACACAATAAAATATATTGTACGTAATTCTAAAATCTTTCTGTACGTTCTAACCATGTATTTTTCTAAAAATTACTATTCAAAATATTATTTTTCTCGACAAAATAAGGGTTAAACTAGAATACGTGTCAATCGAAAATTTAAGTTACCCCCAACTAGCCTTGACTTCCAGTAGGTGGATTTCATTCAAATTCAAATTCAAATTCAAATTCGTCACAATCAATAGATGGACGATAATCCTTATATTTTACCCTCATCTAGCCTTGTCTTCCAATATCGAAAAATTGAATTTTGAATTTTTTTTTTGTTGAAAAGGAATTTCTATAAATTAAAGATGGTAATCGGTAGTAAAGTCTTAGCTTAGGTTTGGAAAGTGATTAAATTAAACTTCAAATGATTATAAGTTGTGAATCATATTGAATACGTGAATAATAACAAGTGATTGACTTTTATAGTTCTTACGAAATTTATTTGATAATTTAAATTAAGGCCCTGTTTGAGTTACATTATTTTTTTATTCTCATTTTTCTACTAATTTTTAACGATATATTTTTCAATAAAATAATATTTTTCATCATATCAATAACTTATCTATCTTTTTCAACCATATATTTCCCATCATATGAACAGTAAATGAATTTTTTTTTAAAAAATGTACACCAAACAAGGACTAAATTTTAGTTACTTCCGAAACATGCGCTTAGTGGCACCATGAATCATGTAAAGAGATGACTTTTCTTAAACTTTTTTTTTTTTTTTTAATCATATCAATTCATGACTTTTTCCTTCTCCTGCAAGTGATTTGCACATGCAAGCGCGGCGCCCAACTCTATTTGAAAATTAAAACGTGGATGGACCCCACATAACACGAATTGTGGACCCCAGATTAGTTCTTGCGCCGTGTTTGTCTTGGGGGGATGAATGAAAGTACAAGAATTTCTATTGTGGGGTCAGTCACATTGTACCTAACAGGTGGGCGGACAAGATCACGCAGCTGCACGTGCATGTGTTGGAGAGTCAAAGATTTCTCAAAATTTTTTAAATTTCGAATTTCATACGTGTCGGTTTATAATTGGTTCACTGACGTGGTAGCGTTGATATGGTTGGCGGGACGTAGCATGCAGTTTTCGTTAATGCCTAGGAAACTCACCTGACATGACAAAATTGCCCCCGAGAATCTCATTTTTATTTAAGAAAACAATATATTTTGTAATTTATGTTTCCTTGTTTTATGCGAGGAATAAAATCATATTTTTACCAAATTTTTGATAAAAATTAATGAAATGTATGATTGAAAAATCGTGAATTTTATAAAATATATAATTAAAATTAATTATTAACTTTGATAAAAATTTATATTTTAATTTATACCACACAGAAACTGTAATTAGAATATATTTTATAATTGTAAATTAACACTCTCACAATTTCTTTTTATTTTCCTCTAGGAAAAAAAACAATCAAATAAAAAAAATCAAAGATAAGATATGATGAAGCTTCACTTAGATCGACTTTTAGGCACATTTAAAAAGTAAAACTTCCTAAAAAAGTTACCTTAAGTCGACTTCTTTTAAAATGTCTTTTATTCAGAAAAAAACACTTCTAGAAAAATTATTTTAACATATTTAAAAGCATATTCTTAGTTTTGAAAAAACTTTTCAAAAATTCTATCAAACCATACTGCGTCCAACGTGAAACTTGTGATTAGTAGTGTCGGATGAACCAAATCCTCATTGAAATTGATTTTTCCATTAGAAGGGGCCTACACATGTTCTGCAGTCTATTAGATTCAAATTTTTGAATGAAGTAATGTATAATTGACGGAAAATGTACTTTTCATATTGGGAATTTTTAGGTATATCTTGAAAAGAATACCGATTATCTTCTAATAATTGACGGAAAATGTACTTTTCATATTGGGAATTTTTAGGTATATCTTGAAAAGAATACCGATTATCTTCTATATTTTCTTTATATTTTATAAAAATAAGGAAAAAAGTATTGCTATAAGATGTTGTAACTAAATATCGTATAATCCATTTCTTTTTAATGTATTGCATCTTTATTTTATACGACTTTGGATTGTTACACGGAAGTTAATGTTGACTCAAAACTAGATACCATGGTCGCAAAGAGTCCAGTTAAAGGGGTTGTTTTGACAAATCAAGAATCTATCCTATTCATTTTAAAAATTATTTTTTAAATCAACAACATAAATCTTGACAACACATGAATTGTTAATAAAAATTGTACAAATAGCTTTATTCTTTGATAAATGGGCTCCGAACTTCTTCAACGATGTTATTTGTAAATAAGTAAAAACTTTCCTAGCTTAGCCAAACATGCTCTAAACAGCTCTTTTACCAACCTTTCTTCCTTTTTTTTCTCAAAAAAATTCAAAAAGCAAAGCCAAAAATATGAAAAATCCACATATATATTCGTTGCCGTCCAAAATCTCTCTGCCTCGTTAATATCACTCGCTCAATAAGAAAATCAGGAAAGAGGCTCTTTTTCTCTCTTGACATTTCAAAAAACCCAAACCAAACGAAATAAAAGATTTCTGAAATGGAGATTTTGGATATAACAGAGACCAATTTCATGGTGGATGATGGCATTCTCGACTTCACTTTGGATGATGAAAATGAAGAAACAAAAACCAGTTTTAAAGCCCCTTCTGGTTCTTCTTCGTCTTCCTTGAAATCATCGAACCTCTCAACCGTCATTAACTCTGAGATTCAAACCAGTTCGTTTCCTGTAAGTCTGGTTTCTTACTGCGTGCGTGTGATAAGGAAAATGGGGTCCGGTCAGGGTCTTAGTCAAAACTGCCTGTCCGTTTTTCCCTTTTCTTTTTATTTTTCGGTAGGAATTCATGATACCGCCATTTTCGTAGTCACGAAGTATTCTGAGCTTTTATTCCACGGACGATTTTGCCCTTGAGAACCATAGATTTTGGAGGAAACAGTAAAAGAAACGGCAAGGGCATTTTCGGATTTTTATTTCCCCTGAAACATGTCTTCATCCTCTTTATTAACATTGGAGCATTGGTGTCAATGAGCTGTAAAATTAAATGCTGAGGTCAGAGCGCGAATATGCTCATTTGCATATATTCATTTTCCTAATTTGCAAAGACAATTTTTATCTTGATGAAATATTCTTTTAAATTGCCCACTTGGAATATCTGACTTTATTGTAAGTGGAAAACGTAACAATGGTGTTTCTTTATTTTTAATAAAAGTGGTATCCATTGTTATTGGAAAGATATGAATGCTATAAAACTGTTCTTATAATGGGCATTAGAGTCACCATTAGTGCTGTTTCGATGGGGGCGTGATCGAGTTGTTTATCCAAAACTTAACTGCCTACATGTTGATTAAAGAATTAGGAGTTGTAAAGTTGTATCTTTTATGCGCAATACTTAGTCAATAATGTTCTTTAACTGAAAGAACATAGCAGTATAGACAAGTTTTGACTATATGCATTGGGTTTTCAGGAATATCAGGAGGAAGAATTGGAGTGGTTGTCAAACAAGGAAGCGTTCCCCGAGGTGGAGACTTGCTTTGGTATTTTATGCAACGATCCTGAATTCATGTTGAACCACCGAAGCCCGGTTTCGGTGCTTGAGAACAGTAGCAGCAGTAGTAAAAATTCGATTTATAATAACAGTGGCAGTACCATTGTAAGCTGTTGTGGCAACCTCGAAGTCCCTAAAAATTACCCAGTTCGTGCACGGAGCAACAAAAGGAGAAAAAGAGTTGCCCTGGGCAATATGACTAGCCAGCAATGCTTGTGGTTGGACCAAGTGAACGTTGAGAAAAGCAGACAAGAATCACCAGTGGCATTGCCACCTTCACCAATGACGACAAGTAATGGTGCTACTATGGGGAGGAGGTGCCTGCATTGCCAAGTTGACAAAACCCCACAGTGGCGGGCTGGACCCATGGGGCCGAAGACGCTTTGCAATGCTTGCGGGGTTCGATACAAGTCTGGTCGCCTCTTCCCTGAGTACCGTCCTGCGAGTAGTCCGGTGTTCTCAAGTGCCTTGCACTCAAATTCTCATAGAAAGGTGATTGAGATGAGAAGGCAGAAGCAGCTATCAACTGGAGGGGTTATTACAGTGAGTGAGGCTTGTGTATATAGGGGGTAGGTTAGCATTGAGTAGTTTGCTACAATGATTTAGCATTTTCTCGTCTGTTTAGGTAGTTTTTTTAGTATAGTTAGATTAGGATTTGAGGTTTGTTTTAATGGTGTAAGAGATAGCGAACTGTATTTGTTCTGTCTTTTTCAAAATCTATTGGGGAACTTTTGCTTCAGCGTGTTTCGTAATTCATCAGAATAGAAGTTTTATGTAGGAAACGCACTTGGTTTTTCTTATAAATGACGCCTTCATTTGCATGGGTTGGCAATGATGAATTCCTAGATATTTAGGATGTTTGTTGTGATGTTCTAATTGAAGGGATATTTTGATGGCCTGTTGAAGAGTTACCGTTGATATGACGGTTAAAATACAAATTCACTGAAGTCCGAAGTGGGATGGTGTTTTTGTGGCCCATGGACTTGAACTTTGCCAAGATGTCGTGTTAAATCATTGTCATTGTCGGTTAATGCTATGGAATGCATGTTTTACTTATTTATTTCTGTGGAATGCATGTGTTTATTCAGCAATAGAAGTTTCATTAACGAAGTACTCTTGGGGTTTTCTTATTCATGATGCCTATTTCTTCATTTGCATGAGTTGGAAATGATAAATGCATAGTTCTTTGAATATTGGTTTTGATGCAATTTAATTGAAGGGATACCTCGATGGTTTTACCATAATAGCTAGTTGAAGAGTTACTGTTCTCTGAGTTCTAAACTTATAATTCACTGCAGTTTGACATGGGATGATATTTTTGTGGTTATGAAGCACGGGACTTGAACATTGGCCAATATTTAATATGTTAAATAGTTGTTCATGTCGTTTAATGCAAAGGTCTGCGTGTGCTTCTTCAGCAATGTTCTATGTAGTTAATGCACGTGTTACTGTTGAAGAAGTTTAGTATTTTGTTATTAGATCATTTCATTGTTATTAACTGCAGCAGTTTTACATTGTGAGGGGTGTTGAAGAAATTTCCCCCTCTTCCATCCGTGAAGCAAAATGTGTCTCCCTATATTTTGCTGGTCACTTGCAGGGTGTTAAGGTTGCTTTTCTGGTCATCGAGTACGAGCATGGATACGAAGCAATCCCTCTGTGCCATCATAGATATTCTCTGAATTCCTTCACCGGTCCTCATGTTATCTAAGATGATGCTGGAAGCATACAAAGTCCTTTATCCTTCTTTCTGTTTGTTTTGCTTTTTCAGAGTTTGATTGCAGACGGTGAAGGTCAGATTAGTTTTGAGTATTTAGATTTTTTAGCAGTCGAACTAATGAGGCATGTTTGGTATGGTGGATTGTACAGGACTCGATATTGCCCATGGTACTGTACTATCCAGTTCAGCATACCAATAATGCTGTGGGAGGAGAAAAAGCATGGTTAGTGATTATGTTATTATGATTTGACAAGCTAAGAAATGTTTCTCAATGGATTCTTAGTAGGGAATAAGGAATATGCAGTGTAAAGTTTCTTTGCTGGGATCAAATATGATCTGTGTTTTGTTCACGTCTCTATTGGAAATTACTTTAAACATGAACTTGCCTGGATCTTAGCCTTCAGCTAGGTGAGGATGAGCCTTCTCTCTCTTTTGGAATGTTGAAGTGTTATGGTTATTTTTTGATTGTTGTAGCACATGAATCCCAAGATCATCATTTTTTGATTTATAATGAAGAGTTAAGGTTAATTTTCATTCCTAGATTGTTGTATATTCTTCCCACAGTTTTGCAAGGCTCCATTGTCCCCATTGTTCCGATCAGCTTTCACAGGAATTCCATGGCCTTGCAATAAAGCACTCAACAAGAGAAAACACGACTCTACTGTTGTATTCTTGTTGTTCAACATCACTATTTGGGGAGTTGGCTTTAAATGGGCTATATGGATGGATGATACGTGGATTGCATTTGAACTCAAAAATTGGGAAATGGTTTTTAAACTATGCAGCCGCATGGGGCACACCAAAGCCGCCCGAGGCCAAAAGGCCTATTGCCGTGCGGCCGCATGGTTTTGGAAATGAGCCAGTAAGGCTGGTTTCCAGATTTAAAATTGGTGGTTTTTGGCTGAATTGTTGCATCTTTTCATGATAAGTTGGAATCATTTTGAGATGTATTGATGAAAAACTACAAATATGTGATAGTTTTTTTATATCAAACATGATTTTAATATACGATCAATCCATGTAATCTTTGAAAAATTATCATATTTTTATACATATTCATCTTCTAGTTTTTCACTTGTTCATATTGAAGACACCCCTTTTTTTGCTTTGGTGTTCTTCACGAAAGACTTGTTTAATCCTTCAAATTATTTGTAGGATATCCTTAAAGTAATTGGAGAGGAAGCTAAAAACGTTTGAGGACAACATTTGATCACGTGTTCAAATCTTGCTATTCCATTCCAAGTTTTGGCGTTTCTTTCTTCATCTATTTTTCTCTTCATTGTTACAATATTTCCAACAATTTCAAACGATATTCCTACTACGGTGGAGAGGAAACTACGCTTGCAACTATCAAATTAATGAACCAAGATTTGGTGCGTTTGGATAGGTTCGGTAGAACCAACTTCATCTGGTCGCAAGACAAACTCAAATTCCTCCTAAAGACGTTAAAGATCTTTTACGTGCTTGATCCAAGTTTGGAACCAATTGCTGAAACGACCGATGAAGATTCCGAAGAAGTATGGCCCAAGAGAAAGAAAATACAAGATGATGAGTTGTCGTAGTTACATTCCCAATGCTCTTTCCGATCGTTTGTTCCATCTTTATACCAACAACACTTCGGTAAAGGAAATTAGGGATGCACTTGAAAACAAATATAAGGCCGATGAGGAAGGTACCAACAAATTCTTAATTTCTAAATACTTTGATTTCAAAATGCTTGATAACATTCATTTATTGTCTCAAGTATGTGAATTACAAACTATTGTCAATAAATTGAAAGCGACGAAGATTGAACTTCTCGAACTTTCCAAGTCTCGAAAAGGATATCGAAAGAAGATTCTTCATAATTTGAAAGATTTTTCTTTGGAACACATACAAAAACGTCTTCAAATAGAGGAAGAATCAAATGCACGAGATAAGAGCAGAAGTTCTTATGATGGCTCTTCAAAAGCCAACGCTGTACACAATGTGTATCACTCCAACAAATACAAAAAGAAAGAGAAGCCTCTTGGTCTAAAAAATGATCAAAAAAAGTTTTAAACCAAATCCAATGGACCTTGTTATATTTTGGAAAAAACGAGACACTATACAAGAGATTGCATGTATCAAAAGCAACAAAAGGAGGAGGAAAATGTAAACTCTATTAAAGAGATTATAGTTTTGGTGAGTTCAATGCAATTCAAAGAAAAGTTTTGGGTTGGTGGTATGATACCTGCGCAACAATCCATGTTTGTTATGATAAGTTACTTTTCAAAATTTATCATGATATTGTTGATGGACAATAATTCAAATGGGAAATGAAGGACAATCTAAGTGATTGGAAAATGAAACATTGAAATCACACTTCGGGAAAAAAGATTACTTTGATCAATGTTTTTCATGTACCATAAATGAATAGAAACTTAGCAAGTGGAGTTCTTTTGGGAAAACTCAAAATCAAATCCGTGTTTGAGTTGGCAAAACTTGTATTAACCTAAAATGGATATTTTGTTGGAAAAACTATTTAAGTGAAGAAATGATCAAACTATGTACTTAGGATGACTCTAATAAAAATAATTCTTTTGCTTATATGATTAATTTATTTAATTTATGGCACGGTAGATTAGCAAACATATGTATTAATACTATAAAAAGAATGGTTAAATGTAGTTTGATTTCATGTGAAGTTGATAACTTAAATATAAGTGAAACTTGCATTGAATCTAAGATTATTCAAAAGCCATTTTGTAGTCTAGAAAGATCATTAAATCTACTTGAACTTGTACATCAGATATATGTGAATTGAATGACATGCTAAGAAGATGCGGTAATAAATATTTTATTACATTTATTTATGATTGTTCTAAGTATATTTATTGAAACATAAAGATGAAGTTTTTAATACTTTCAAAGTATATAAGGATGAATTTGAAAATTAATTAGGAAGGAAAATAAAGACTCTAAGAAATGATAGAGGTGGAGAGTACTTCTCAATTGAATTCAATATATTTTGTGAACAAAATGACATAATATATCAATGCTCTGCAACACCTGAACAAAACATTCTAGCAGAAAGAAAGAATATGAAATTCTTGATTTATTTGAAGAAGAATAATGTTTCTCCACATGAGATATGGAAATGTAGGAAATCAAACATTAATTATTTCAAAATGTGGGGGTGTCTTGCTTATTGCAAGAACACGGATCCTAAGATAACCAAATTATGCCCTAGAGGTATTAAATTTGTATTTGTAGGATATGCTTTAAATATTAAGGCCTATATGTTATTAAAATTAGAATCAAATGTTATAATAGAATCAAGGGATTTGAAGTTCTTCGAGAATGTATTGACAACAAGAAATTCTCAAAATGAAATTTATGTAGACATTCCAACTTCTAAAGAATCACAAATAGAAACATCTATGAGACATGTTGAAATATCAAGTGAATTTCGAAGAAGCAAAAGAGTTAGAAAAGAAAAAGGTTTAGGATTAAATGAAATAAATTTCCAACTCATTTATCTCTATTTAGTGGAGGGAGATAGAAATGATGTTGTAAGAACAATTCATTTTATTTTTCAAGTTGAAAGTGATCCTAAAGCAATGTCTTCTAGATATTGCATCTTTTGTAAAGATGAAATAAATAATGATATGAATTCTATTATATCGAATAACACTTGGAAAATTGTTACTTTACGAAAGGGATCTAAATCCATTGATTGTAGATGAGTGTTTAGAAGGAAATATAATTTCAACGGTACACTCAATATCTATAATGTTATATTAGTAGTTAAAGGATATCGACAAAAGGAACTAATCGACTATTTTGACACATGCACATGTGGCTAGGATAACCTCGATAATGATCTTATTTGTGTTAGCATCAATATATGATTTACATGTTTATCAAAAAGATGTCAAGACGACATTCCTAAATGGGGATTTCCAAAAGGAGGTTTATATAAAAAGTTGACTCTAAAATTATGTCAAATGGTTTTAATCATAATTCAGTAGATAAATTTTTATATACTAAAGTATGTAATAAAATAATTGCATTTGTATGTTTTTATGTGAATGATATGTTCATCATTGACAATAAGATACAAGGGATTAAAGAAACGAAGAGGTTTCTATCCTCCCTGCTCAAAATGAAGGATCTTGGACAAGTGGATACTATCCATAGCATTAAAGTTAAAAAAGGATAATAGAGATTATACATTAAGTAAATCACATTATGTTGGGAATGTAATAAATTAGTTCAAATATTTGAACATTAAAGAGGCAAATGCCCCATTGGCTCCAAATATTAAGTTAATAAATAACTATGGAAAGCAATATCTCAAATTGAATATGCAAGTGTAATTGAAAGTCGTATGTATACATTATAATGTACAGGACCAGAGCAATCCAAGTTTGGAATATTAAAAGGTCATATGGAGGGTTTTTGTTCACTTGAAGAAGACCAAAGCTTTAGACTACAATATATAAAGTTCCGGACTATCCTAGAAGGATATACTGACGCTAGTTGGATATCGAGTACGGGATAAACAAATTTACTTCAAGTTGAGTGCTTATTCTTATTGGAGGTGCAGTTTCTTGAAATTCTAAAAAACAAATATGAATTGCACACTCAATAATAGAGTCGAAGTTCGTACCATTGGCCGAAACAGGAAAAGAACCTGAGTGGCTAAGGGGTCTTCTTTATGGAATTTCTTTGGATGCAAAGGATATTTCTTCAATTCCTATTTTGTGTGATAGTCAAGCCACTTTAGCACGAGCATATAATGAAATATATAATGAAAAGTTTAGACATATGAGTTTAAGACATGAGTACGTGAGAAAATTAATCAAGCGTGGAATAATTTTTCTTACATATGTTAAGTCTAGTGAGAACTTAGTTGATCACTTGACTAAACCTTTTACAAGAAAGTTAGTAAGATGAACATGGAAAGGATGATATTGAAACTCCTTAACTATAACTTATTTTAAACCCTATCCTAGATTAATAGTGCTGACTGTTATAATTGGAGAGATGAGTTATAAAACTCTAAATGAAGTTCAGTACAAATACAGGTATTTATAAAGATAACAAAGATATTGGAAGAACTTCACCTATGTAAATTTCGATGTGGTGCTACCTCAATAGATAGTTAAAGTTTTTCTTTTAAAAGTTCAATGAAAAGTGAAAAATGCGTAGTTCGACCTTAACAACACCTAGAATGGGTGAATAGATGTATAATGCAGAATTTAAAATTACTAATGAATTAAACCGCAACAAGTTATTTTTTAATTCTTTTCTAGATAATTAAACATGCAAATCATTTTAGTCATAAGTTTGAATACTGTAGTTTGTATGATCAATTAATAAACAAAGCAAAAGTAGTAAATCAACATTGGGATGATCATGGAGAAACTTAATTGGAAAAAACTCCGAGCACTTTGCAGTCAAATCCATTATAAACGATTTTAACGACTTACAGTCTATCAGACTAGATGATCCATACTATTTGATCTCCCAACTGCACTCCTCTGGATCCTGTGCTCATCTGCACCAATCCTTAGCTGCTATTGCCAAAGCTCTCTGTGGATTCTACTACCCTGCAACACTTCTAGTCTCGTGGAATCGTCTATCTCACAAGGATCAACGAAGAACACCTTGTTCTTCATAGACTAGAACTCCAGTCAACTTCTCTCGATCTTCAGAACTCTGACCAGATATAGAGGAAATGCAGTTTGGTATTTCGATGATAGGAACGATGTTTTTCTCACTAGAACAATCAAAATAGACAAAGGTTGAAAGATAAAATAGAATGAATCTCTCACAGATGAAGCTCTCTCAATGTTTAACCTTGTAACTTTTCGTACAGATGTGTTTTGGTATATATAGGTAGATTAGGAAACGAATGGGTCCCAAAAAAGTCCTTAAATCGCGAAATAAATTTTTTTCAGATAATCACGTCGCTTAAGCGAGGGCTCAGCGACGGTCGCGAGCGAAGGATGAGCGACAATCTAGTGACAATATTTCTATTTTGTAGCTCGAGCCAAACCTTGGTGACAGTCTAGCGAAAATTCGTGCCCTTTTTCCATTTTCGAATTCTAGATCTAATAACCTTATTTTCAACAATTTGTACATTACTCATTGACTTTTTAAATATAGTACAACCCAATCTTTTTGTTTACAATATTGTTAATCACATAACAACTAAAACCTAAAAAAAAAAAGAATAAGTGCAAGGCTATATTAGCACTAAGCGAGTTTGAGGAACTTATGAAAACATAACACTTGTGTGCATAATTTCATCAATATTGTCACAAGAAATAATTGGTTCAAAACTTTCATGCTACCTGTAATTTCAATATTACTTTGTGAGATTTACAGTATGGTTATATTCAAATTAAAAAATATCTAATCCTTATACATAAGTGTTGATATTTGAATATGTGATTGACATTGATTTTGAACAAGTGGGGAATTGTTGTATTCTTGTTGTTCAAAATCATTATTTGGGAAATGGGCCTTAAATGGGCTATGTGGATGGATGATATGTGGATTACATTTGAACTCAAAAATTAGGGAATGGTTTTTAAACTATGCGGTTGCATGGGCCATTTGGGCTCGCAGCCGCATGGGGCACACCAAAGCCAACCGAGGCGAAAAGGCCTATTGCCATGTGACCGCATGGTTTTGGAAACAATCGTTAAGCTGGTTTTCAGATTTAAAATTGATGGGTTTTGGCTGAATTGTTGAATTTTTTCATAATAAATTGGAACCATTTCAAGATGTATTGATGAAAAACCATAAATATGTGATAGTTTCTCATATCAAACATGATTTTAATAGACAACCAATCCATATAATCTTTGAAAGATTATCATATTCCTATACATATCCATTTTCGAGTTTTCCACTTATTCACATTGAAGAAACTTCTTCTTCTTTTTCTTTTTTTGCTTGTTCTTCACAAAATGCTTGTTTAATCCTTCAAACTATTTGTCAAAAATCTTTAAAGTAATTCAATTGGAGAGGAAGCAAATATCGTTTGAGTACAACGTTTGATCACATGTTCATGTCTTGCTATTCCATTTCGAGTTTTGGCATTT
Source organism: Fraxinus quadrangulata (assembly GCA_903798255.1). NCBI lineage: Eukaryota > Viridiplantae > Streptophyta > Magnoliopsida > Lamiales > Oleaceae > Fraxinus > Fraxinus quadrangulata. The sequence continues at coordinate 17,823 of CAIGRB010145747.1, forward strand.
CTTTCCTTATCTATTTCTCTCTATTGTTACAATATTTCCAACATCTAGTAATGCTTTGAATCTTATGCACTCAACAAGAGAAAAAACACGACTCCAGTAATACTTTGAATCATACCCATATTGGCGCTTTTCCCTTAAGTGGATTCTTCGAGTACACTACTGTGTAAGAGAGAGATCGATATCGAGTTTTATATATTCGGTATGGAAATAAGTTTTCTTGACTTTGCAAAGAGTATTATGATGATCATGAGGGGAATGTGAAGTAGGTAACCATGTCCTAAAGAGAATTACTCGAGATTTTCTTACTTATAGTTTGAAATTATTGCGTTAATTATGTTCATTATATTAGATGTGATCCATGGTAAGAAGTGATATAATTGAGTCGTGTTTAAATGTCAATCTTTTATGTGAAAATTTCTTGGTTAACTTATTCAATGTCAAGGGTTATACTGGCTATTTTACAATTTGATTAATAAATCTTTAATTATGTATTATCTTTCACATTTAAAGAATGGAAATGAGATAAAGGCAAAATGATTTTAATGCCATATTGAGCACAATTTCTTCAATTTTTTTTTTACAAATTGTTAATGAAGAAATAGATGGATATAGATTTACAGTATAACTTCAATTAATTAATAGCCTCCATTATATCAATAAATTAAAAATGATCAAAACCCTCAAGTAATCATATGCTTCTAGTTAGTGGTTTATAACGGAAAATCCATACATTATGCACATCGCACCAGTGGCGGATCTAGAAAAAATAGGATACAGGTTAAAACGCAAAAAAAATAAATTTACTCATAAAAATTTTTTTTTACTAATTTTTTTTTTTTTACTTAGAATCTAGGTTGGAGGGACGTGCTGTAGCAGAGGCTGACCCGTCCCTGGATCCGCCCCTGCATCGCACAAACATAATCAAATAAAATGATATCAAAATTTTGCCCTACAATATAAAGGAATTAATGTTAATATCTTAATTATGATTAGTAGCGCTTGATTTACCATTTGCATAAAACTTGTGAGTCGAGTTGGTACGTAGGATTTATGAAAAGATGGTATATAATTAAGGACATAATAAAAATTTATCAATTATCTTGCATAATCTTATTCGACACAATATTTTAAACATGTTATGAGTCACTATCGAGTAGAGTACTAAAAAATTTGTAAAAATATCAACTCCATGTGAAAGTGATGAAAACACAAAACGTTATAACAAAGGCTAATTCTTACCAATTATACCACTACTAAAGCATTGATTGCTTAAAATACAAGCAATGTACTTTTTATTCACTAAACATAGTAGATTTAAAAATTAGTTTTTTAAGTAAAGTTTGATAAAAGTTGATGAAATATGTGGTTAAAAAGTTGATAAAAATCGTTGTTTCCATGAAATGTGTGATTGAAAATGAATTTGAAAAAAAAAAAGAAAAAAAGAAAAAATTTATACAATGGGAATCAAACAAGAGCAGGAGCACGGAGTCATGCGGTATGGAGTCTTCCTAGCTTTCCATGGCACCATCGCACGGATATCAGCCTGACAACCGCCATTGATGCCACCACTGTTACCACCTCACGAACCTAAGCAACCTCCACTTCCACTTCCACTTCCACTTCCACTTCCACCACCTGACCACCTCTCCCTCCATAGCCACCACCTCCTCTTCCATTGCTACCCATATGAAGAGCAAGTGGAGGAGCATCCCTAATATAAGATGTAGGGATTATAGTGTTGAGGAGGGCTTGAGCATTGAACAAGAGAAGTGGTCATCATAAGAGAAAATGCTAAGCGCAATAGAGCCAACGAGTTACGATTATACACTTAGCCCCTATTTAGTAGAAATTAAAATTAAGATTTTAATCCAAATCAAAATCAACAATTAATTTTAACCAAATGTTTATGGAACCACAACTTTTCAAGCAGATATTTAATCAATTTTTATCAAAATTTACTAAAAATCTGATTTTTAATCCTCATCAAATAGGAACTTAGAGTTTTTGTTAATTGTGAAATGAATCCATTTATATATATATGCATGCAAGCGAGTAAAATACAAATTCATGAAGTCATCAATATTTATGTCGTGTTCTTTCCCGTGCCCTAAATCCCGAAAGCCATATATTGTGGCAATCTTTGATATACCTCTAGGTTATCTTCTCCTCGAATACAAAACTGATCCCTCGTTTATTGTCATATACACTAATGTCTTGTCGGATAAGTTGGGGTCGTACACTACTGATATGCAATGTTAAGAATGAAAATAAGTTAAATTCTTTTTCATTATATTATTGAATGTACCAAATTTACCCTATCGCTTATAATGTCGTATGACTTTTCTCATTCTATTGTTACAAAATAAGTTGTCGCGAACGTTTACTTCAGTCTTTCTGGTCACAATTCTCTTAGATAGTGCGGAATGGTGAACGAATGAATTGTCTTTTTTCGAACTTGTTTGAAGGAAGGAAAGAAAGAGAAAGAAGGGAACTAAGTAACAAATCAAGGATTTTGCCCCATGTTGATTTCATAAAGAAAAACGGTTGGTCCTGGATGTAACCAGTGGCTCGTGACTCCTGAACCACTTCATCTTCCTCCATGACAATATCAAGCTTGTAGTAAATCTAGCTATCAAAGTGACGTAGCGAAAACTTACAGGAAAGAACAAAATCTCACGTGAAAATCCTCACTTGGTTATTCATTCATGAATGTCGAAAAAGAAACAATATTTGAGAGAGACTTCTCACGAATTTTATTATAATGAAACCATTAAGGCTTATAACTTATATTTAAAGCAATAATTAATATCTAGTTAATGATTAAATTTTTAAATAATGACTAACTCTAGATAACGATAATGATGGCTAACTCCAAATGGAATTAAAATTAACAAAATTATCTAAAAGGACGAAAAATTTATTTTTGGAGCCCTAAATGATAAATTATGTTAAAAGGCCCTGCTAATTGAGCCTTCAAAATTGCAATTTTAGAAAAAGTGCAAACATATTCTCTCGGCTTTGAAATTTTTTCTCTCATCGGACGATGATGATGATGATGATGATGTAATACTAGGAAGAATAGTAGTCAGATTATAGAATGTTGAAAAATAACAAGAGGGAGACAAAATAGACAAGATTAGTACTTATTGAATTACAGAATTGAAAACACAAGAAATACGCTAAGACCTTGGAAATAAAACTTCAAACAACCTAATTATAATGACGCCATGCATGCAAACAATTTTAGACCCCTGAATTAACATGAAAATACACTTGTAAGACAGTACTTGAACAAACTTCTCAAGGCAAAATACCGCCGGCACCCGCTGCACCACCAATTCCGGCGCCTTTGACACCCACAGCACCAACTTTTCCAATCCCGCCGCCAAGGCCTCCAACACCACCAGCACCTCCAAGGCCACCGGCTCCACCCACTCCTCCAACACCACCAAGAACTGGTAGCACTGGCAATACCCCAGCAACGCCACCAATACCGGCGCATCCGCCCACGCCGCCGTAAGTGATGAAGTTTTTCTGATCATCAACACCGGCTGCAGCATTTTGTCTGTTTTCAACTTGGCTTTCAGTGTTATCATTAGGGTTTGTGCCTTGTGTTTCGATACGAATGTTTCGTGCAGTTGTATGCACAAATAAAAGTACTGCAAGCACAAATATTACGTACAATTTTGCCATCTCTCTCTATATGTATATATATCTCCTCTCTATATTATATATCACACACACACACACACAGAACAGAGTGAGAATGAATGTTGAGAAGGATGGGGTATTTAAGGGCATTTTCTAGGCTGAATTGAGTGGAGGACAGTTGAGAGAGTTGAATGATGGAGTATAGTAAATGTTGGCATTAAACTTCTGCTCAAACCGTCTCGATAGTAGCATTTCTATGGGAACGGAAGACGAGTAAATTAATGTCAACCCACTACAAAAAAAAGGATAGCAAAGTTCGAGTTAGGATTAAGCACAATGCTCCATTTCTCGTTTTAAAAAGTGAAAAGAATCCATATCGCTGAGTGGAATAGAATACGAAGCCGTAAACTCTGAAGCAAAGAGAGGAGCCAATCAGACCGTGTACTTGTTGAAGAACAAAGTTGGTGATTCGTAAAAAGTGGCTTGGTTAATGGAATCCACTAGAGTACTTGTAGATGAAGCGAGTCTTCATCGAGCAATTGTATTGCTCATGGACCGGAAACTGGGTGATGTATTCATGACCAGGTGAAACATATTAATCCGACTTGTAGTCCGATTCTGAATCCATCCCAATGCAAGAATCAATTGATGAGCAGTGATTATGGATGAAATGCCACTTGAACCTAGAGTTAGCTGATTCAACACGAAATGCGTGGATGCGCATTAATTGACTTGTTTTTAATTTACTATTGAATAAAGTTGTATGTATCAATTGAAGAATAGAATTATTATTATATGATTATTATTTGAAATATATCAGTAATATTTCTAACCGAGCCACAAATATAACATTAATGGCCATCAATTCATTCACCGAACTTGAATGTTATGTCATCCCATGCAACCTATATTGCTTACACTTGTTAGGATTGTGCCATACAGAATAAATAATGTTCCTATACACGCTGTTCGTGGATTTTGTCTTGATTTTGGAATACTTTTTTTTTTTTTTGTGGGAAATATTGAAGTTTGTTTTGTTTATAATTTACATCAAATTGAATGGACTCTAACCTTAAATTGTTCATACGAGTATAAAATTGTAGAAAAGAGCCAACAACAGTTGATACTTACAATTCGTATGAGATAAAATATCTAATTTTGGAGGTTATCGTCCAAATGGACAAGGTATTCTAACAAGTAGAAAAAATTGTAAATTATTGAAACCTTACTTACTACGTATGCATTGTAATTTCCATCTTGCTATGGTGTAAATAAAAGTACAAAAGGTTAGCATGGAAGGAAATCAAGATCGAAGTTAGACTTGCAAACCCAAGATTTCGTAAATTTCAATGTTAAATAAACTGGTTAAAAGGTAAAATTAAAAAGACACTAATTTTAAACAACATTATACAAATATTAGACCATATTTTTCTAATACTATCATTTAGGGATATTAAATAGAACGAGTTGAGTACGAACTAACTCCCTCAACAAAAATGTTGCTTAGTCCGGCTCACCCCTCAAGCTCGTTCCTTGATGGGAGGAGTCAAGCAGGCTCAAGGCTCATCATATATATTTTTATTTTTTTATTATTAAAATTACGTATTTCTCAATTTAGAATGTGTTTGAGTCACATTATTTTGGAAAAATGTATTTTGAAATAGTAGATTGATGGAGAATGTGTGGTTGAAAAAGAATGAAAAATTATTAATGTGATGGAAAATAATATTTTATTGAAAAATGTGTAGTTGAAAATGAGTAGAATAATGAGAATGAAAAAAATAATATGGCTCAAACATGGGCTTAACTAGTCGACATGATCAACTGGTTGATCGACAAACCATTTGTTGTACTTAGCCCCTATTTGATATACATTATTAAAAAAAAATTATTCGTTCAAAACTCATTTTCAACCACACATATTTCAATAAATAATATTACACGCAAATTCAAAATTTTTCTTATTTTTTAACGACATATTTTTCATCACATCATATCATAAAATACATTTTCTTGTCAATAATAATGTACATCAAACAACATCTTAACATCCATCCTATCACTATGTACTCGAGAGTACTCAAATTTTGTCAAGATCCTCGTTGAATAAATTCCTGAAAATGGTCAATAACCAAAACCCCAAGAATCAAAACCCTGTTTTTCCTTTATTTTCTCATTTTCCCTAATTACTTGGCAAATCAGAATAAGAAAAAAAAAAAAGAAAAGCAACGGACAATGGCAGCGACGGGGAGGGCAGCGGCAGGGCTATCACAGCCGGTGACATTAGTAACGGGCAATGCCAAGAAACTGGAAGAAGTCCGTGCTATACTAGGCAACTCCATTCCTTTCCGGTCCCTCAAGCTCGATCGTACGTTATTATATGTCTGTGTTTATGTATGCTTATGTTTTTTTATGTATGGATTAATAAGTATTTTCATACAATTTTATCTGTAAATGAACAGTGTCGGACTACAAGAGAACTTGAAGACATTTCCAAAGAGAAGGCTCGATTAGCTGCTAAAGAGGTAATTGACGTTCATACGTCACTGAATTGTATACGTGCACACAGTATGTATGTAATTATGTTTGTTTTCTTATGCCAGTGTATGGTACAAAATCTTGAAGCATGTGGTACGATCTCATGCCAAAGTCATTCCTGCCTAATCCTTTGTGTGACTCTAACATTGCCTTTGATATGACTGTCCTTTCACATCATACTCCCTTAATTGATATGCTTTCCAAGGTCATTATTTGATCACAAACTTTTTTTTTTTTTAGACCCAGATATTCTAGCTTACGCCAAATTATGTCCTGGACCACCCATCACCGGCCCCTCAGCAATGGGCGAAAGTAAATCACGGTATATGCCCAAGTTGACTAGGATTCGTGCACTCTTTATACTATTGACCCCAATGAAGCCTTTTTCCATGAATATTTACATCACCAAACTGTTCCACCCACAAATGAGTATTATATCACTCAGCTGCTCCATCCAGGATTTGAACTCCCCACCCTGAAATTGCAAGCCCAGCAATGTCCATCCTTTGCCAACTTGAATGTGCCCCGGGGGGCATTGATCACACTTTTTCTATGGACATTTGGTTGTTGCCTACTAATTATTGTCATATTACTTTAGCTCCTCTGTGGATTTTTGTGCGAAGTTTAAAAGTCAAATTGTTTTCATTCATGAAATTTATGAGTTTGCATTTAACGCACATCTTAGGCGCATCCTTTCATGATATTTTTTATGCTTTGTTGCTCGCTTTTTTAACACGGTTTCCAGAACATGTAAAGAAAAAATTGGATGAATCATTTGAACTTAAATTAATTGACTGGCCATCGCACTTAATGGAAAGTTTTGTTTTCAATATAGTACAATTGTTTCCTTATCGGGGCACATTCAAGCCATTGGAGTTGCATTCATTTGTTTCTACGGGTCAATCTGCCGTTCTAGTGCATTGTGCTCCTCACGTGGAATCCATGGTTCATTTTGTGGATAAGTTGCATGGATAGTTGTTTTTGAGGTCTTTTATCGCTACTTGGTCAAAAGGAAAGATCGCCCCCTTTGGTTAGTTCAGATGCTTGGGAATGTTTTTCAAGTTCAGTTGACATCTGCATGGTACCGTTATTTGGTCAGGACAAAAGATCGTCCTCCTTAGTTAAGAAGTGCAATCTAACTCGTTGGAGCGGATTTCTCTCAGCTGGGAAGAAATGGTGCAATATTATAAGAGATGCTATTATATTTAGAAGGTGTATGATGTTGATTCTTCATCAACTTAAAATTGAAATATTGAACGTTGCTTTGTCAAGGTAGACCCCACCTCTGAGATGACTTGTCAAAAAAGATGGTCTGATTTTACACGTAACGACTATGAAATCAATTTTTTTGTTTCAAAAAACATGCCTAGACAGCCCCTTGGTTTCCAATTTCCATTCGTATTTTTGGAAACATTATTTGGGTTTGTTTTAATTATTTTATTGGATATTTCTTAAATAGAATATTTAAAACCCTATAAAAAGAGATTTTTGCGTTGCAATAAAAGAACCTTGATTATGGAAGAAATTGAATTTCTTCCCAATTTCTCTCTTCCTCTCCCCCACTTCTTCCTTCTTTTCCCCTCCTTTCTCTTCTTGTCTCCCCTTTCCCCTTCTCCTACAATTCTCCTATTGCATCCGGCGTCACTCAGAGTGTAGTGTAGGTAGTGCCTGTGGTCATTAGACTAAAAGAATGCTGTGTTCATTAGTATCCTAAAGTTTTTTCTTGAGTAGCAGGTCCTGCATGTATATGATCCCTTTTGCGATATACAGATTTTAGGTATTAAGAAAGGCAGACGGAGAATTAAATATTCGATAAACTTGCAATTTGTTCATGATTTTCATCATCTTCGTTAGACAATGGATGTCCTATTATATTAATGATCTTGATGTGTTGGGATTGTGATTTCTTGTTTTTTTGCTGGCTAAAACAATATACAACTTCCCTTTCAGTGGGATTTTTGAGTTTTGTATTACTAATTGATCAAAACAATTTGTAACGCTATAATACAATTATCTAGATTTTTGACTCGATAAAGTATTTAATGTTTATGTGAAATATTTTATTGGATTATCCACATTCGTCATNAAGTATTTAATGTTTATGTGAAATCTTTTATTGGATTATCCACATTCGTCATCATTTGTTAATTGTGATACACCCTACTGAAATATACACTGTCATGGTTATAATGTAACCATTTTATTTATCAATTATTTCCTATGTGAAGTTGTTGATTGTGTTAAGTAAACATCCAAGGAAATTAGAAAATATATGTACTGATAGCATCCACTAATGGAAACACTTGTACAGCCTTCAGGGTGAGGTGTACAAAATAATAGAAATCAAGATCTCTGGCTATGTGTACAGTTCAATTGTTCTGCTTAGTTTTACACTTCCTGAATGTGGACCCCGACCGTGCATCATAGAACATTCTGTCTGGTCTTGATTTTACACTTTTTTAGTTTCATTTCTTGCTATTCGACTTCCTGTTCAGGCTCTTGTCTTTCTTTCTTTCCAGCTTCTTGTAGTAATCTAGTTTAGAAAACTAGTTATGATCTAGTTTATGACTTTCTGTTGCCCTCTCCTCTCAAAGGTAATTGTCTTGGTGGGTGCGTGATGCCCTTTGTACTCTTCACGAATAATTTCCTTGTGTATTCTGTCTCAGAATAGATCTTTCATGGAATTAGGCTTGGTAACTTAGCTAAACGTAGTGGTGGACATGGCCCCGTGTATTGCATTCTTTTATATTTATTGGAAATGACACTAAATATTGTTCCCCTTAATTGCTTATATGGCACTATTTATTGAATATTTTTATTTTAAATCAGTTGCAACCTGAAAAGGTCAAAATAATTCTTAATTGTTCACTTGTCAAATTCTATCTATTGTGCTACAACAATAATTTCAGCAAAATAAAAAAATAAAAAAAAGTTATACAGTGATCTTGAAAAGGAAAGCTAAATTAGAAATTGTAATGGAAGTATCCTTTATTTTTGACATAATGGCTCAGTAGTCAGTTCACAAAAATGATTTCATCATGGATGATTTCCTGACATATTTCCAAATAAAATTGCGTAATAGCATTGCATATTAGCCATTTGTGGACTTGTGTCTAGCTCAAGCTTAATTTTCAAAAGGTACAATCCGATCCAACTTGAGCTTAACTTTGAAGCTTGCACTGTCTTGCCTTTGAGCTTAAACCAGAATGAAAGTTTGGACATCAATAGCTTGTGTTTTACCCAGTTGGGCTCAGGTTGTTTAAGCTATAGTTTTTGCTATCCTTACCATGACACTCTTGATTAAGAGGGGTGGGGAAATTGTCTTATTCACGAATATACTTTCACTTGGAGCATTCATACTCCCTTACACAATACAGAAGATACACATTGTGAAGTACGAGGTGGAGAAATAAATTATTGTAACTGATAAAATGTTGGAGAGATATTACACCGATAATGTGCATATTATATTCATATGAATACGTACCGTTTTATGCTCATGAAAT
>CAIGRB010145748.1:0-25915 GCA_903798255.1 Fraxinus quadrangulata
CACAATATTTTGTTACAACCACGAATTTCAACATATCCATTACACCATAAGTAATCTCTACTCCCTGTGGGACGATAACTCATTCTCATCACATTTATTACTTGCACAACGAACCCGTACACTTGCGGGATTCATCCGAACAGGAAGCCTCTACGTGGATAAACCGTCCCTATGGAGAGAAGTATGGCACTTCCATGAAGAGATGGATCCCAAAATGGACCACCTCCTTACTCATGAAGTGGACAACACATGCCCTTAACAACTTTATATTGTTAAGGAAGCCTTAGCATGGGTGAACCGCTCACCTCATGCTCAGGAAAATTATTAATTCTATTAAATTGCACTTATTCTCAATTTTTATCAAGTCAAGTTTGCGGAAAATAAAAGAAATGGTACCTCCTATTGACAAAAGTCAAAGGGGAAGCCTCTGCATAGATTAACCGTCCTTATACAGAGAAACGTGGGCATTTCGAAGAAGAGCTAGATCACAAAAAGGGGGCCACATCCTTACTTGCAAAGTGGATAGCACATGCCCTTAAGTGCAATAAACAAGTCTTAAGTGCAATAAAGCCGAAGTCCAAACTAGCTTAGATGTCAAGTTAGAAAGGTAAATGACCTTCTAACACTTGTGCAAAATTAAAATTTTGAATAATGAATTGCAAACGGAATACGCTGAAAAGCATTATAAAACAGTGAAGTATGCAGAAATTACATAAAGTAAAAAAACAAGCAAGCATATGGACACTACAACGCCAAGGTCAAGAAAAAATCATTTAGAAGGGGCGATCTTGTGCTCAGTAGGATTTTTCTATCTTCTAAAAAGCTTGGAGTTGGCACGTTGGGTCCAAACTGGGAGGGCCCCTATCATATATCAGGCGAAATCGGGCCAGGGACCTTCCTAATTGAAAGTTTGGATGGGAAGATGCAACCCCACCCCTGGAACGTGTAACACTTGAGAATGTACTATCATTAAGGCCATGATATACCTTATGTACGTCTTTGATTAGTGCAAATGCTGTTTCAACAACTCTTTTTTAACTATGACAAGCTCATGTGTTAAATTCAAGCTCATACACTCCACCCACAAATTGAAATGTGGTTAGCCCACACGATAATTCTGCTAAAATGATTATTGTAAGCTCATACATTTCATTAATATCCAAGACCATCCATGGCGAGCCCATCAGTTGTTAATTCAGTTAAATGATCATGGCGAGCCCTTGTATTGCTTTAATTAAAATATGTATGACGAGTTCATACATTATTATCAAAAATGACGAGCTCATATGTTAGTTCAAACGAATTAGTTAAGTACGGCAAGAACATACTCCATCAACAGTTAGTACAAAGTGAACTCGTTTCTTCATCAAAATGATTAACAATGATAAGATCATCATTTAGCTATGACTAGTTCATACGCCATTTATTATGATTATCTCAAGGTCAACTATGGCGAGCCCATAAGTTTTTAACTCAATTTGATTAAATATGGCAAGCTCATATTTTCATTTATCATTCAAGGTCGACTAGGGCGAGCGCATAAGTTGTTAACTCATTATTTAAGTGGGGCGAGTCCACAAGTTAATTCATTTAGGTCAACTATGACAAGCTCATACGTTATTGCTCAGATTAGTTAAATATGACGAGCTTATATCCTCGTTCATTATTCAGTTAATTGTGACGAGCTCGTATGTGAGCACAGAAATTGAGAGTCTGTTTATATAACCAAAATTCATTACAGAGTAAAATGTTACAAAGAAATCTCAAACAGAAGGCCTATTCTAAATAGTAGCGTCATCCTGCTGAAGCCCCTCCTGGGCATCCACCTCCTCCATTAAATTCTCCACTTTATTAGCAGAGGGGATAGCTCATTCGCCATGAACTTTTCTTTTAAAGAAGATAACTCCAGCTGGGGGTGCAACTCAGCAAGCCTTCTGAAGACTTCATTGTAAGACCATCCTCAAATATAGACCAAGACCATCATACTCAGCCATTTCATGGAAGTAGGACATGTATTCATTCACCACTGCCTCTCCTGCCCCTTTCAATTGTTTTCCTAAGTTAGAGGCCTCAGCAGTCAGCTCGTCGACACGAGCATTTAGTTTTTGTTTCTTTACTTATTTATAGCCTCCAAGGTTGATGAAGCGATCATTTGCAAGTTGTCATACTTCTCCACACGGTTTATCAAGGATTTACTTCGGCTCTGCAAAGATGGACTTCCTTCTTTAGTTCATTATTTTCCTTCAAAAGTACATCCACCCTTGACTCCGTCTCAGCTTGCATTAACTTGGAGGCTTCAACGGCCTCATTGGCTGAAGACACCTCAGCCTTTGCTTCATTCAGGGCCACCTCCACATCATTTACCCTCTGAAGATATTCCTTATTAAGGCACTCAAGCCACCTCGTCTCCATTTGGACATTTAAAAAGAAGCCTTGAGAACAAGCCTACAGGGCAAGCCCAGCCTCCACCATATCGACCGCATCACAGGTCTCAGCGTATGAGGAGTACTTATTTGTCCAGTACTTATGGTAAACCCTTGCAATCCCCTGGACCTCAGCAGGAAGCATCTTCATCATGACGGAGGCAGTTTCATCAGATCTTCCCCCTAAGAAATTTGAGCCTTTCCTTTAGAGTGGACACTCTTTACCTCCTTGCCTCCACCTCTTCTTCACCAAACTAGCCCCCTCTATCTCCACGATCTTCACAGAGGAAATTGGTTCAGCTTGGATGGGTAGGTGAAAGGACTCCCCAATGGTAGTATGGCGTTTAGGGGGAGGATCAAGCCCAATGTTCTTCAACAACACCAACTTTCTCTTGGGGCCTTTCCAAGAAAGCTTCTAATTTCTTCTCAATTTTCCCCTTTTCCGGAGGTAGGTGCGGGTCCATCTTCGAGAGGCAGTACAGCTCATCCCACTGGTTATTATAAGTAGAAGAACCAAAACCTAAGGGCTTCTTTTTCTTTTTCTCCCCCAGACACCTCAATCTGGAACATGTCTGGCTTGACATACTCCTTTTTGTCGTGTTGCCCTACAAACAAAGAGGAGAATAGTTAGGAAAACTATGAAGGAAAGTAATTACTGAACAAAGAAGCAAACCGTTATCTGCTTTACCTTTGGTAGCCATTAGTTGGTGTGTAACGAAGAGGTTCTACATAGCGATAACGTTCTTGAAATACCTCTTTTCTGAAGGTAGCTCGTATATCGCCTTAATGATGGCCCGCTCGAATGGCTCGAGTTCGAACCGGTCAACTACAAGACACAAATAAAAAATGAGACACAACAGAATAGCAAAAGAGTAAAAATCACTTCAACTAAAGCTAAACTCACTATACTCATGATATTAGATCGGCACTGTTATCTCTGGGACCACATCTCACTCCATCGTCTGTCGTGACCCCTCACCCAGAACCAAAATGACTTCCAGCTCTTGATGGAGGTTGGAGTTCCCCAGATGAATGGAGAGTGCGAGCCCCATGGATTCATACAGTACTACCCCATGCAATCACTTCTCCTACTTGAGGCTCAGGGTTGGAACAAGATTTGGAAAACGTGGGAAGGCATACCCTTGCCAAGAGTGACCTCCTTCTGAAGAAGGAAGGCCCCTGCCAATTGGCTCCATATGTTGGATACTAGCTGGGTAGGGGCTAGGTTGTATTGCTTAAGGATATACCAAAAAAAGGGTATAATGGTAGATTCATCCCCCTACTTAGGATGGTCTCACTCACTGCTACACACCCCTCCCTAGGAAAATAGGCCCTTTCCTCAAAGGTCGGCACAAACATCTCAATATTATCTGGGATTCTATACCCTCTCCCTAAAGGTCTCAAGCTCACTCTCTACGTCCGTCAGCCACAAGGAAGCCCCCCATCTAATACTAAACTCTATGGGACCCTCTGACATCATCCATATGTATGAGGGCCCCCCATACCCTCCATAATCCTTTCAGTAGGGATTATCAAAAGTACACCTGCCTCGACATAAATCAGCGCCATGTCTACTTTGGAAAATTCCCCAGACGCCTTCTTTGAAATGTTGGCCATTTTTATGCGAACAAATTGGAAAGTCTGAAAATATCTGGGAACTTACATAGGTCTTGGATGCCTGAAAGTAGGAAAAACAGAGTTGCTCACCAGATAAGGAATAGTGGAGGTTCTAAAAGATTTCAAGGGTTTTGGAGCTTTTTAACTTTCGATTTTTGCAAACTGTGAAAAAAGGAAAAAGGCAGGTTTTGGGCTTTTTATATTTGCAGAATGAACAAACTCCCACCGTTGAGTCTTTTTCCACTTTAATCTGGGCCGTACATTTGCAGTCTCATCTATTGAGTTGAAATCAAAAGGTGTTAATCCAACATTCAAATCAAGGGCTTAGATGAAATCGTGAATTATACGCGCCTTAGATACACGTAAGCCTCGCTATCTATAAAGCACGCCATCATCATTGCATTAAATGTGCACGCAATGCAAATCTTGGAAACCCTACCACAACTATTTTTTATTGGAAATCAACGTGTTCAAATCATTAAAGCACGTCACCTGGGATGCTTTAGTTTCATTAAGCAGGCTCGACATCTACTCCAATGGCCTTACTTCGTATCATTCAACCTCATCACATGCTTCAGTTATAAAGGGGCTCGACATCTGCTCCAAGGACCTCGCCTCATATCATTTAGCCTTATCACAGGCTTCAGTTATTAAAGAGGCTCGACATCTTCTCCAAGGGCCTCACCTCGTATCAATCAGCATCATCACAGGCTTCAGTTTCATCGAAGAAGCTCGACGTCTGTTCCAATTTTTTCTGCCAACTCAAAAGTCCACATATTATATAAATAATCATATCTAAACTTCAGGGACTGTTATTACGTCTTGAAAAACTAGGACCGATGAAGGGGCCCATAAAGCCTAATTGGCGAATAGCTCAGGGGCCCATGCCTCATACAATGACATAGGGTAACCTATCTACACATAGGCGAATCGATTCAGGTGCAAACGACCTATCTCTCCCAATAGAACACTTGGATCGACCCTGCGGTTAGACCCCATCGCAAGAGCCGGCCTAGGACGAGGTGGAGACGAGATCTTGAATGGATCTCGCACCATGTGAGTTGACAAGACAACTCACTGCCACCACCACCACCACGATCCTATTTGGTTAGGTTTAATGCACTAGCTAGGCTTTATGGATACACAAGTGGTCTTAGCATTTAAAGTTGTGATTGATTGATGTATATAACAAGATAGGGAAGTTGCTTAGGTGAGGCCACTACACTATTATCCAGTGGACTCCATTCATTTTGCCCGAGTATAAAAGTTCACACTTAGGGACATTCAAAGGTAATGCAAGTTTAGACCCTCAAAGCTATATTCTTCCGACTCATATATTATACATTTTTCATACTAGAGGCTCACATTTAAAGCTCTCCCAAACCCTAAAACTACTAGACCAACTGACTTGACCGTCAGAGTACGCTCGACCAACTCCACCCCTTCCGGAGAAGACAACGTCTGACTAACAGTTTATCCAAGTGTGTAGGAATTTAGCTTGCGTGGATGTGAGAGGCATTGGGCTCTGTTGGCTACACCACTGATACGTTTTTCGGGGTCAACAATAATTACAAATATATATATATACACACACACACACATTCAATTTACTATTTTGCCCTTGTATAACATTCTTAACATTTTCATTCAAAGATTATAAATTGCACTTTTAATTAATATAATATATAATATAACTATTTAAATACAAAGGATAGTAAATTGAAAATAAAAAATTGCTTAAGCCCTGTTTGACACACATTCTTTCAAAATACATTATTTCATAACTTATTTTCAACCACACATTTTTCAATAAAATAATATTTTCCATCACATTAATAATTTTTCCTTACTTTTTAACCACATATTTCTCATCATATCACTATTTAAAATATATTCTTTTCTCAATAATATCAAACAAACACACCAAACGTGATCAACAATTAGGAGGAAAAGAGTCGAAAATGGAAGAAATTATCCATCAATCTTAAATGGCTTACTAATTATTCCTAATATTTAGGAGTTACTCACCCTTTCCACCCCACTAAATACAAGCATCTCAATTTTCCATTTTTCACTAAAACAAAATTATTAATTATTAATAAAAATTAATATTATGTGTTCTAAAAAATAATTAATATAGTATTGAGAATTTTATTATTATTGCTTCATTTTTGTATAAGCATAAAAATTGATGGTAATCCAATCACCTATTAGATATAAATATATAAAGAAAAGAAAAAAATTATCTCTATACATTTAAATAGAGAATTCTTATTCCTCCATTTGTATTAATCACGTTCAAAAGAAAAAGAACACTTTTTTGTTTTAAGATTTTTTACTTCTATATCTATTTTGAATGTAACTTTGATTTTTAATTTAACATAAATGCTATGGATTAATATGACGGGCATGATTAGTACATATTTTTTTGTTTCTAAATGTGTTTGGATAAGATATTTTTTTGTTTTTACTTTTTGAGATGAAAAAAGTTTATGTTATTGACAAAATGAGTAATTTTTTAATTTTAAAAATCATTTATGTACCTTTAGTTTACTTATAAGTAAATATTTTACACTTAGTAAAATGTACATCTCTTAATTCAATTCTTCTTCGTATCAGTCTTATCATTTTTACTTTTGGACTTTAGTGTGATAAGATATGAATTATTCCATTTTCCTAAATGGCTAAGATTAAATTATTTAAATTTAGGCCCACGTGAAAATAGTAAGTAAAAATTCGAGGTATTACATCATACAACTCCCATATACCTACTAGTTAAGAAAAAGGCCAAGCCTATACTTATATAACAGTGGGAACGATATGGTTCAATCCGATTATGAAGGGAACTGAACCAAATCAAGTATCAATAAGAATCTTAGAAATGGAATCATTAGTTCTGTTATGACTTGCTAACTAGCATTTGCCACGTGGCCCACCTAGTGGAGTTATGGACCCACTCCTGTCGAACCGCCAGCTATAGAAGACGAGGACCACATGGTAATTTCTACGGCCCTTTACTAATCCGAGGTAGACATACCGAAGAGGCCGAGGTCCAAGGTTCCACCCCTACTTTGCACCCCTGCTAGTGACAGCCCACGTACAGAGATCTCGAATTTATTATAGAAATCTTATTTGAATGATTGATGTGACTTTTGTAAAAAAGTATATTTATGTCTTGTCTTGTCAATATGATGTAAGGGCATTAAATGCTTATAAAGCTAGAAAGTCGACATGATGGCTAGGATTCAATGCTTCGGCCGAAGGGATGAGACCACATGTAATTTCATCTAAGAGTCAACATTCCATTTGCAACACTATAAATACCCCCACCATGTAATACTTAAAGGGTAAAGCAACTTTTTTTTATTAAAGGAGGGTGGTACCTCACTTGTGGCGGAAGAATACTGTAGTTACATGAAAATAATAAAAATAATAAATGAGAAAGTACTACTTCCCTTAAAGTGAAAATAAATGACGAAGATTAAAGCAGTAAACGAGGAAGTACTACTTTCTTTACAAAAAGAACTAATGTAAATAAAGGCAAAAATAAGGATTGGAAGTAAAAATAAAAATCAAACTATGGCACTGGGCAATCAATGTCTGTCAATTTA
Organism: Fraxinus quadrangulata; assembly: GCA_903798255.1. NCBI lineage: Eukaryota > Viridiplantae > Streptophyta > Magnoliopsida > Lamiales > Oleaceae > Fraxinus > Fraxinus quadrangulata. The sequence goes on from CAIGRB010145748.1 coordinate 7,652, forward strand.
TACCAGTACCCTAATACGTTGTGGTAGGTCATGTAGCCCATATATTTAATATCGTCGATGATCCCAACCCATCGCAGCAAGAGTATTTGCAACCTAGTTTCCTTCTCTATAAATGTGAGAAACTGTATCTCTATCGAAGGATATGATATCTGTGATACAGCTAAGTATGCCGTGAATAGCTCATGGTCATCATCCTCTAGTAATGTAGTGAATAGCTACTGTAGAATCAGACTCTACACAAATCGCTGAAAAACCAAGTCGATGAGCTAGTAAAATCCCATCAAGAATAGCCCGGAGTTCTGCCTCTAATATCAAACATGGTCCATACGAAGCTGAGAAATCCCTAATACAGTGTCCTGCATGGTCTCTAATGATGCCTCCCCCACATCCAATTTCAAAGTGATCCTGACCGTTGATCGACCTTTGCGTGTTAGATCTAGCTTACGCATGCACGAGTGAGTCCGGCATCTATTGGTAGCATACTTTGAGGTCAACATATTGGCACTGTCTATGGGAAAATCATACTATAATCGCGAGCAACCCCATGAAAAAAGCTTTCTACGAAAATAGTTTGGGCATCCCCCTTTAAAAAGGATTTGTTCTTGAAAAGAAACAAGAGAAAGCCCCCAGAGGAGAAAGTTTAAATTTTAGGCTTGAAAAAAGATAAGCTTAGATGATGACGCCCCTCCCAGGCGTGTGAGGGAAAGCGATGACGAAGTTCCGGCCACAGCCGTCCTAGTGGGTCGGCATCGACCTCACCACCATGACAGCCAACATGAGAAGCATTACCGACCAAAATTTGGCAATGCAAGAGCTATTGAGACAAATGCAAAGCTAAGGAGGCCTACCAATCCCTCCTTATGCACCTCAGGGACAACATCAGTGGGAAGACGAAGTACAAAGTCAGAGAGCACATCTTCCCAGGCACACCAGAGAAGTCAACCCCCTCGAAAGAGAAGTTGAAGTTGACATTTCCTCCAATTATGCATCTAGCCGACCCACCGAGGTCCCGTTCAATATGGAAGATAACTTCTTCCTGGAATATGAACCCGAAGCTAGGCTTCAAAGGTCTGTCAGTGTATTCGACTGAGTCATCCCTGTGGATCCGAGACCCAAACAAGCTCAGCAGCCCCTTGCGCCTAGGGACGGGCCTCGACCTCGACCTCAAGAGACTTGGCAACCGTATGAAAGGCAAGAAAATGCCTATCGTGTTGTTCCACCAAGAAATAGGCCTCAAAGGAAGTAGGAGGATGCAAGGAACCAACAGGCCCCTCAGCCCAACCGCCCATGTATCAGGCAGATGAAAACTATAATTCAGATGGACCCCAGTGATCTTGTGACTTGGATGATGATGATGAGAATCTACTCTTCTTGTGGGAATTAAGGAATGGCCAGGTACCTAACCACCGTATGATGCCCAAAATACCAAAGTATGATGGGAGAGATGACCCGACTAAACATTTGAACAACTACAAGACACACATGAGCCTGAGAGGTGCCACTCCCGCTGTAAAATGCAGAGCCTTCCACTTAACTCTTAGTGGAGCGGCTAAAATTTGGTATAGCAGAATACCACCCGTAGCATCAAGAGTTGGCTGGAGTTCGAGAATACATTCTTGAAGAGATTCACAGTGAGCAAGGAAGGAGAGGCCCATATTCAATACCTCTAGGACATGAGACAAGAGCCTGAAGAATCCCTGAAAAGCTTCTTATCTCGTTTTACTGATGAGATGACATATTGTGTTCAAGTTACTGATCGTAAGGCCTGTCCGCATTAGTAGGCTACAGGAGCTAGCCGGAGTTCAAGAACACATTCTTGAAGAGATTTGCAGTGAGCAAGGAAGGAGAGGCCCCTATTCAGCACCTCCAGGACATGAGACAACATCATGAAGAATCCCTGAAAAGCTTCTTGTCTTGTTTTATGGACGAGATGACATATTGTGTTCAAGTTACTGACAGTGAGGCCATGTCCGCATTACGGGGAGGCCTAAACATGAATACCCTATTTTGGAGAGATGTTCAAAATCAGGACCCACCTCCCACCTAATGGATTATCAATGGAACCAGACTGACAATGAGATCACCCCCAACTCAGGTAGGAACTTGCTACGACCACCTTAAAGGTGATGCCCTCATGGCCTATGTAAACGTCACACCCGAAACCAACACCCAACAAACTGAACCGGCACAATAGGCCCTCCGAAGAAGACGAGGTCGACGCTGATGTTTGAGACCTATAGATAGGCCAAACCCCCTCGAATACTATACTTATTACAATTCCTATAGCCATGACATGACAAACTACAGAGATATTGCCCACCACCCTAGGTGGGCAAGTCCCAGGAATAATCAATGGAACGACGGTAGAAAAATAGGCCCTCACCTAGGCATGACCAGCTGCCTAGGCATGAGGAGGCCACCCCATGTCATAGGGATGTATCTCTCCAAAAGAGGAGGAGTCATGAAGAGGAAAAGCAAGAGATGGGCAGTGGCAGCGAGGAGGCCATCAAAACCGAACGGAGAATGCTCACATCCACGAGATTGACACAATCTTGGAGGCCCTAATGTCGGTGGAAAAATAAGGAACTCCCAAAGGAATTATGTCAGAGAGGCTAAAGGCCCTACTGACCACTTATATAGTGAACAGCAGTTCTTGAAAGAGTCGGACACCTTCCATTGTGTTCACTCAGGAAGATGCAGAAGGAGTCCACTTCTCCCATTGCGACACCCTTGTGGTAAAGGCCGTGGTGACTCGAAGTGGACTAAAACGGATGTTAGTAGATAATGGCAACTCCGTTAACATTCTATTCGGAGCCGCGTTTGACAAGATGATTTTGGATCATGAGTTAACTCCTATCTCCACCCCCTTGTATAGCTTCACTGGAGATAGCATATTATAAGAGGTAAAATTACACTTGCAGTGGAGATGGGAGAGCCACCCCGATAGCCTTGAACTTTATGGAGTTTTTGATAGTTAATAATAGATCAGCTTACCATAGAGTATTAGGAAGACCTGCATTGAAAGATCTAGGAGTCGTCACCTCCATCCACCACTTGTGCATGGAGTTCCATATCGATTGTGGAGTGGCAACGGTAAAAGGTGACCAGAGAAGAGCAAGGGAATGCTACTTAAACTCTGTCAGAAAAGCTGAGCCCAGGGACGTCAACATGTTAACAGTTGACATAGACATGGTAGACATTCCCAAGGAAGTGCATACACTTGACGAGATCGACTCCCACATTATCGAAACTGAGTCCCAGACTGTCCCAGTGGAGGAGCTGGAGAGCTTCCCAGTAGACCACCTAGATCCCGCTAAGTTGTTACAAGTGGGAAGGGGCTTAATCTCGGAAGTTAAGAAAAGGCTCAAGAACTTCCTATGTGAAAATCGGGATGTCTTTTCTTGAAGGCGCGAGGATATGGTAGGTATTGACCCCAAGGTCAGCTGCCACCACCTGAAAATTGATACTAAGCTGCCCCGCGTAGACAAAAGAGGAGAGCCATTAACCCCGGAACGATATGAGACCCTGAAGGAAGAGGTACGAAAATTAATTAAGAATGGCTTCATCAGGGAGGCCCTATACTCGAAGTAGGTCTCCAACCTGATTTTAGTAAAGAAGCATAGTGGGAAATGGAGGGTGTGAATTGACTTTTCTGACCTTAACAAGGCTTGTTCCAAAGAATAGTTTCCCTCTTCCCAGGATAGATCAACTAGTAGACTCCACCGCGGGACACGAATTACTGAGATTCATGGATGCCTATTCCGGTTATAAATTCCCATGTACTCGACGGATGAAAAGAACACTTTTTTTTTATCATGGATAGAGGGCTTTATTGCTACAAGATGATGCCTTTTGGGTTAAAGAATGCCAGAGTCACTTAACAAAGGCTTGTTAACAAGATGTTCACCGACCTCCTTGGCAAGACGATGGAGGTCTATGTGGATGACATGCTCGTTAAGAGTCTAAAAGCGGATGATCATATAGCCCATTTGAATGAAACCTTTCGGATCTTGAGAAAATATCGGATGAAGTTGAACCCTCTTATGTGTGTGTTCGGTGTTGCTTCGGGCAAATTCTTAGGTTATATGGTTAACCAAAGTGGCATAGAGGCAAACCCCGAGAAGATACGAGCACTGGTCGAGTTGAGGTCCCCTAAAAAATCGAGAGAAGTGCAAAGTTTGACTGGGCACAGGCTACTCTAAGTCGCTTCATCTCAAAAGCCACCGAAAAATGTCTCTCATTCTTCAAAATCCTAAAAGGCGGGAAGAAATTCCAATGGATCAAGGAGTGTGAAGAGGCCTTCCAGGAGCTAAAAAAGTACTTAGGATAGGCCTCTCTCTCAGAACCAAAACTTGGAGAGGCCCTACAAATATACTTGGTTGTCTCAAATGAAGCCCTTAGTTTCGTACTTATCAGAGAAGATGGCATTACCCAACTATCGGGTTACTACATTAGTAAGGCATTGCTAGCGTCGAAAACTCGGTACCTGGATATGGAGAAGCTAACCTTGACATTGATCACCGCATCAAGAAAGTTGAGGCCTTATTTCCAAGCCCATACGATGCATGTGTTGACCAATTTCCCGCTTCGGCAGGTGCTTCAAAAGCTAGAGGCCTCAGAGAGACTATTTAAATAGGCAGTAGAATTAAGCGAGTTCGAAGTTTTCTTTAATGCAAGAATATCCATCAAGGGCCAGGCCTAGCAGACTTCGAAGCAGAGTGTGCCAATCTCCCTGAAGCGGACGAGACTATAGAGCCTGCTGAGCCCCCCATGTGGAACTTATTCGTGAATGGGTTGATCAGAGACATAGGCTCAAGGGCAGGAGTTGTCCTAGTTAGCCCCGAAGGTCACAAATTGAACAGCGCGGTGCGGTTCGAATTCAAGGCCACCAACAACGTGGTCGAATATGAGGCACACTTGTCGTTGGCCAGGTAAATGGCAACTTCACGGCCAGGGACAAAGGCATGGCTGCTTACCTCCACTTAGTAACGAACCTGCTCCTATCCTTTGAAAAGTTTGAGCCTCAAATCCCACATACTGAGAACACCCATGCCGGCGCTTTGTCAAAATTAGCTAGTAGCAAGGATTCACAGCTATTGACGATAGTGCAAATTGAGCAGCTCCCAAGACCATTCATCGCTATAGAAGATGTAATATGGGTGGAAGGAATTCCCACCTGGATGTAACCCATTGTGGCATATCTCAAAGACCAGGTCTTTCCGACAACAAATAGGAGGCTCATAAGTTAAGAAAAAGGTCTGCTCATTTTGTTTTCGTAGATGATATTTTATATAAGTCTCCTTCAATGTGTTGGGGACAAAGAAGCAACCTATATACTTTGCAAAATTCACGAAGGCGTTTGTGGTAACCACTCGAGAAGACTAGCATTGGCATGAAAAGCATTGAGACAGAGATACTATTATTGGACAATCTTGAAAAAGGACGCCATTCAGTTTGTACGAAAATGCGACAAGTGCCAACGTTTTTCCCTTAATCGAAGACAACCGTCTCAAGAGCTGACTACTGTATCTAGCCCCTGACCTTTCACCAAGTGGGGGGTGGACCTCATAGGCCCCCTACCTAAGGGCAAAGGAAGTGATAATTTTGCTATTGTTGCAATAGATTACTTCACGAAATAGGTTGAGGCTGAGCCTTTGGCAAACATCACAAAAGCTAACACTCCCAAATTTTTGTGGAAGAATATTATATGCTGGTTTAGAATTCCCCATTCAATTATGTCAGACAATGGGAAGTAATTTGATAACAAGAAAGTCAGGGACCTTTGTGAGGAACTCATCAAGAAACACTTCTCTACCCTTCAACATCCCCAGGCCAATGGCAAGTTGAAGCTGTGAATAAAACCATAAAACATACTTTGAAAAAGAAGCTTGACACAGCCAAAGGACCCTGGGTTGATGAACTGCTACAAGTGCTATGGGCAATCTGAACTATAAGCAGGACCCAACTGGAGAAATTCCTTCTCAATGGCCTATGGTGCCGATGCCATGAGCCCTATAGAGGTTGGATTACCCTCCCACGAAGATTGCATTTTAGTGAGATATTGAATGACAAGCTTAGGAAGTGTGAGCTCGATTTCCTTAAGGGAAAAAGAAATGACTCCCAATTGAAGTTGGCTGCATATCAAAGGAAGATGACTTGATACTACAATGTCAGCGTCAAGAAGAAGTCCTTCCAGATGAATGACTTGGTGTTTCGAAGAATGTTTTTGTCCTCCAAAGAACTAGGAGTAGGCACTCTGGGCCCAAATTGGGAAGGACCATACCATATCAAAGAAGAACTCCGACCTGGCACGTACCGAATTGAAGACATTGATGGAAAGGTATAGCTTTACCCATGGAGCATTGAGCATCTAAGAATGTAATACCAATGAATGTGCTGAATAGTTGGAAGATCCTTCCCAACCCTTGTAAATAAATAAACACTTTGCACGAAAAGCTAAGGAACAATGTTTGTTTAAAAGCATGGGCGCCTCGGATGAGAGTATCAGATCCATAAAGTGATCGCCTCGTTTGAAATTCGATGCGTACATCACAAGCCTCACCTTGACGAAGCTGAACGTCAAGGGAGAAGCCTTTATATGGATGAACCATCTATCATATAAGGAAGCGTGGTCACCTCGGATGAGAGGATCGGATCCCTAGATGGATCACCTCGTTTGAACCCCGAGGTATACGTCACAAGCCTCACCTTAACGAAGCTGAACGTCAAGGAAAAAACCCTTACATGAATGAACCATCCACCATGTAAGGAAGCATGGACACCTCAGAGAAGAGGATCGGATCCCTAGATGGATCACCTAGTTCAAACTCCGAGGCGTACATCACAAGTCTTCCTTGACAAGGCCGAATGTCATCGAAGAATACCCAAAAACATCGAGTTAAAATCCTTTATTTAAGTTACCCAAATATGAGGTAAACTTATTCAGACTATAATTCCAGAGAGAAGTATGTTGAAGTCATTGATGAGCACACAGTTAAGTTGTTACTTAAGTGGTTCATTCAAGTTATTTAATTGTTTATCGAGCCCGTCTTACTTGTAAAATAGTGAAATAACAAGGAAAGCAATAAGACTTGTAAAAGTTTTATTCATTTAAGAAAAGTTGATTACACTTGGGGCACTCAGCCTTTATAAAATATGTATACAAACTACGCTACTACTGAGGTGGCTGGGAAGCCAACGCTTCGCTGGTAGTTGCCTCAGTCGCCACTTGATTTGGAGCTTCTTCAGCAAGAGCTTCTTCCTGATCAATCCTCCCTTCAACAGCTTCCTCGGCTGGGGTCTGAGGCATTTCATCCGTAAACTCTGCCATCAATTCAGATGTGTCGAGTTTAGGGTAAAGCTTCTCTACCCTTCCTACAACCTAGGCATAGGCGAACCTTCGCCAATAGGTGGCGAACTGCTGGTACCCTTCAGTCAGATGGAAATTAGCGATGTAGTTTTCCACCCCCACTTTCCCTGCTTGTTGAGGCTCAGCTTCAGCCATCTTTGCCTTACCCACATAATATTTTATTTGACTCTCCATGAACTGGTTCGCATCCCTGCAACAAGCAAGCTCCAAGTTCGTCTTCTCCAGGGCCTCAACAGTAAGCTTTTGATGGTCGTTTGAGGTCTCTACCTTCTTAGTTAAAGAGGCTACCTCACATTGAGATTCGTAAACCTCCTTTTTCAAAACCTCTATTTCGGCCAAGGCAGAAGTCAGTTTCACCTCATCCTCAGCTCGTTGGACCTTCAGCAGCTCAGCCTCAGAATTTATTCTCTTCATTTCTTCCTCGGTAGCCTCAAGTTTGTCCACTAAGGCTTTATTCCTTCACTGAATTTCAGCCAAAACTTCCTGACATTCAAGGGCCACCCAAAGGCCCTAGCACTTTGGCTTACCAATGTTGTAGTAAGGTCTACCACATCACAAGTAGACATATACATCTGCCACCGCTTCGTCCAAAATTTGTTGAAATTCTCTGTGGCACTTCTAACTTCTGGTGGTAGTATCTCAATTACAGTCGAGTCGATCATGTCATCCCACCTCGCCAAAAAACTCCCAGATTTGCCTGGGGTCCTCTCCACTTGGCCTTTTGGCGGCCTCTGATGCTGACGCTTCCTCCTTCTCAGCCTCTTCTTTGGCCTTCCGAAACCTTCTCAACTTTCACTGCCTTCATCACAGACTCCATCAGCTTGGGCGATGGGGGAGAATTCTTGCCGGAGTGGGACACAGTAGTCCCAAACTTCACCGAGGCCCCGCTGCTGTGCAACAACTTTCGCTTCTTATGGGGCTTCTCCTCAACTTTGCCTTTACCCCTCTTACCGTTTTCAGTTGGGGCCCTCTTGGGAGCCTCTCCCTTAGCACCCTTCTCAGCGTGCCCTTCACATGTTTGGCACTTGAAGATGAAGGCTTCAGGGCCCTGCCACCAAAATTGTGGCCATATCTAGAGTGGGGTACTCAATCTTCTCAAATTTGTCTACAAACACCCAAAAAGAAAGGTTAAAAACCTACAACAAGCAAAATGAAATAAGAACAACAAGTAAAAGAGCCTCATACCCTTGGAGGCCATCAGTCCCAATAAGGACCGCTTGTAGATGTCCTCAATTACGTCTCACTCCGCTCGTGGAGTTCGAAGCGCTTACTAGAATATGAAGATAAGAGCAATTAGCATGGGGGCACAAACAATAAATTGAAATTGTGTAAAGTGAGGCACTCACATGCTTCATAATACTCGGTCGGTACTGTGCAGGTTGGGACAATGTCCCTCTACCATTTGCCACCTCGCCCTAACCCAAAACTACGACTCCTTCCAACTCTTAATGGAAGAAATGAGTCCTACCACAAAAAGGGTATGAGCCCCCTAGGAAGTGAGGTAATACCGCTCACTTGGAGTCATGTTTCCCTACTACCCGGGCTTGGAAAATAGTTTCGAAAACATGCAGGGGCATGTCCTCGTCTAAGGATACCTCTTTCCAAAGAAAGTAGGCCCCAATTAGTTATGAATGATGAGCGTCGTCAATTGGCCAACTCATTTTTTTGAGAGTTTGCTGCGACTCCACCAATTTGGTAAAATTTGAGTTGGAGACAACATGAAGGTCCTCAGAACCGATTAATTCTTGATGCATTGTCCCAAAATCGACAAATTTAGTAGAGGAATTGGAATTGAATTGATCGCTTCTATTTGTTTCGGTCTGGTTTCACCAGATTCCCAAAAGAAATGTCTACCCTTAGACTTATCAGAGATGGATACTACTCCTACAAAAGTTTAACTTAGAAATGCAGGACAGCAGAAAGGAGAAGCCAGTTTTTGGACAAAAAATTAGAAGAAAAATTCCAGATTTTGGGGGACAAAAATCATTTATTATTGTCCAGGAAATTTGGGATTTAACAACTTACGATTGTCAAATTCATTAATGTACAAATTCAAGGTTAATTACTAAACACTCACTTGATATAATAGTTTTAACAATATTAAGATATATGTTTTACACAATAAGAATACAATTAATACTTGATTTTGTGTTCTGATTAATTGTAACGGTCTTAAAAACTTGGTTTCCTTAACCTTTGTTTGGGCACCATTTTTAATTTTCTTTTTCCAACTTATTTTTAATCACATATTTTATGATATCTTTATTTACTAACATTTTAACTACATATTTTATTACATTTTATCAAAATATACTATAAATTTGATTTTTAATTTTCTCTAAAATCTTGTTTGACAACCATTAAAACAAGAGTAATATTATTTAACCCAACTAGGGTTATAACTACAATCTATGTTGTGTTCTGTAATGGATTAAATGAAAAGTGAAATTAAATAACTCATTTTACTTATCATATTAGCGTCACATAAATTAGAATTATAATTCTAATGAGACTAAATAACATTATTCTTAAAATACAATTTAATTTTTCTTAAATTCATTTTTGACCACACATTTTCAAAATACAATATTTTGCTTGTAAATTTCTTTTTTACTTTTTAATCAAATATTTTCAAAAAATCCATATTTCAAAATCCATTTTTATAAAAACCTCGTTTTAATTGTTGTCAAACGAGGGCTAACATTTATAAATAATTAACGTTTTCATAGACGATGAGTGAATATCATAAAGCTCCTGTTTGACAATCTTTTTTTTTTTTGGTGAAAAGAACGTATTTTTGAATAGTAATTTTTTGAAAAATATGATTAAAAATACAAAAATGTTTTGCATTTATGAGAAAAATATTTTATCATTGGAATGAGATAAAAAGGAGTTAAGATTTGCTATCAATCCAATTAATTATTGATATATAGTTTAAAATTAAGCCATTGTTTGATGCACATTCTTTTAAAATACATTATTTCATAACTCATTTCAATCATAGATTTTTCAATAAAGCCCTATTTGAGCCACGTTAAAATTTTTATTTTCATTCTTCTACTCATTTTAAATCACACATTTTTTAATAAAATAATATTTTCCATCACATCAATAATTTTGCCATCTTTTTCAGCCACACATTATCCATCAATCTATTTTTTCAAAATACATTTTTTCAAAATAATGTGACTCAAATACATCCAAAATAATATTTTCCATCATATCAATAATTTTTTTTTTACTTTTTAACAACATATTTTTCATCATATCAATATTTAAAATATTTTTTTTTCGATAATATTTATCGAACGCACTTTAATATGTCAAACTTTTTTCTAACTACTCCATGTACTTAAAAATAAACAATATTTAGATTTTATAAGGAATGGTAAAATTACAAAACCATTTACAACAAATACTCTCACCCCTCGACCCCCTTCCGCACGCCTTTTCTCTATACATACAGATACTTATAATTGCATTAATTTGATGCATATATATACACACACATACATAGAGTTTTGGGGGAGATTGGATTGAAGAAGATGAGCAGTGGGGGAAAAGGAGCTACAGCAACAAGTAGTAGGGTTTCGATTCCGGGCAGCGTGAAGAGGATGATCGAGAACATAAAGGAGATTACGGGCCAAAGTCATAGTGATGATGAGATTTATGCTATGCTCAAGGAATGTTCCATGGATCCTAACGAAACTGCCCAGAAGCTACTACTTCTCGGTCCTTTCTCTCTCTTTATACCCACCCACTTTTTGCTTTATTTTTCTCTCAACTAGAGTGTGCTGTGTGAAGGGGTGTGTTTGATCTCTATTCCCTTTTTGATCTGAGTAGCATTGAGAATTATCGGTTGAATTTGATATTGTGTTATTCCCCCTTCTGATGGATTCTCTCGCCCCGTGTGCGTGTAGATGTGTAAATGTACATGTATTTACCTTTTCCCCCCTAATATACACGTTGTAGAACTGATGTAGTCATGGTTTTTAAGCTAAATGAAATAAAATTATACTATTTTTGTGATTACTATCCTGGGAGAATACCGATTAATGTACTTAATATCTGATCTTGGTTGGCCTTTTTTTGTTTCTGTCCCTATCCCTTTATTTCATCTCTCTCAACTAGTGTGTGCGAAAATAGTGTGCTGCTTGGATGGTTGTATTTGATCTCTGTAGCAGCATTGAGAATTAGCAGTTGAATTTGTCATTTCATTTTTCCGCTTCCTAATGGATTCTCTTCCTGTTTCAGTGTGTTTGGATGTTTAACATATATACATGCAGTATAACTGTTGAAATCAGGATTTTTTTTTTAGCTAAAAGGAAAATTACTAATTTTTTGATTACTAGCCTGGGAGGATACTGATGAATTTACGAAATATATGATCTTGGTTGGCCTTTCTGGGTTTCACCACTAGGCACAAGTATATTTAGAATTTTATTTCTTGGTGCATTTCTCGCCTTGTAATTTTCTCTTTTTCAGAAAAATGTGATTCCTGATTGTATTTCGTTTAATGACATCTCTCTGAAGGCCGTTTTTCTAAAGGCCGTTTATCGTGTTTCATTTCCTTTTTAATCTGTTATTTTTAGTGGGTGTCTATCTGTCTCTGTTTCTGTATGCTCTCTATGTATATGCATTCCTATTTGAAAAAAGAAGAAAGAAGGTGTTCATGATGGTGGGTTCATAATAAGTCCAGAGTTTTTCTTTCCTTAGCTATTTTTCGAGAAAAGGTGACCTTGTTCGTCTTTACATTAATATACATCTCTTTGAAGGCAATCTTTGTTCTCTCTCTCTGTGAGCACTCTGGGTATATATTTTTTTTTTTTGGCCTTCATTTTCATTTTTATAGCTAAAATGACGTTGGATCCAGGATTTAGAATATGCTTAGAATTGTTGTTCCTGTGACTGAGTTAACTTTTGGAAGAGCCAAAATTGTAGATTCACTTATTGGACAGTTTGCTTCTGAAATTTGAGTTGCATGTTAAATTTCAGGTTCTCGGGTGGGACACTTGATGCGGACATCCCTTTCATTATTATTGGATCTACTTTTGGACTCCTACTTTTGAACAATTGTTATTTATGTTTTATTAGCTTTAATTAATGGGTTTGGCCCAATCCCCTTATGCTTTTAGGTTTGCTTATTTTCTCTGTAAGTTGTTTGTAATTGAATTGAAGAGGCAGGCGATGAATTGAATTGTGGCTTGCTGCCAAAGTATTCTTCCTCCCCTGTCTTCTCTCTCTTCTCTCCAGTTTCTCCCCCTTCCTTCTTATTTTGCTGCCTTCTTCTTCTTCTTCTCTGGCTGTCTTCTTCTTCTGCGGCATCTATTCTGCTTTTTCTGCTGGTTACTTCAATCTATGCTGCATCATAATTTGGTTATATGTTGAATGCTTCGAATTGATCCTACATCAACACTGGTGTTTCGTTACCTAGCTACCTCCAAAGATTGGTTAAGCAATGTAGTTGTACATTTATAAGTTTCCATAGTGGATATGTAGCTGCTTGGGGTCTATAACTGGAATACCATATTGAAAACTCTGGAGATTAAGATTTCCTCCTGATATCGATTTGATCATTATATGTACTTGAACTTCAAATTTGTGATTCATTTGCTTAATTTTTCTACATTTTAACAAATTACACAATCTATTTTCTAAGCACAATTGATGGATACCATCTTTTCCTTGTATGAGTTTATATTGCAAGCTGACAAGGTTTTTTCATTTTTCTTTTCAATATTCCTGTACAGATAAATTCCATGAAGTGAAAAGGAAACATAATAGGAGAAAAGAGGTATGGCTGCTTTATGATTTTGATGCTTTATGGACAGAATGTTCCCATTTCATTGACTTCTAAGTTTCTGTGAAGTGTTATAATGTTTTTACTGTTATTTTTGACACCGATGAAGGATCATTTACTTCTGATTTTCTAGGAAAATATTAAATCATTTATGATTTGAAATGCCAGCTTACTAAAAATTATCCTGTGATGAACTTTTATTCAAAGGTGGACAAGAAAGAGAGAAGGGTAGAAAAGATTGTAGTAAAGAGAGTAATTATGTCAGAATGCGTCCAATGACCTTTGTCATGGTTTAACTATCTATAATGTCACGTGCTCTATTAAATTTTATAGATTTTTCTTTTACTCTTGATGCGGTCTCAATACAACATTTTAGAAGATGGAGGGGTTGACTAAACTAACATGGCATGTATTGGTTGCCAAGGGATCTATTTCTTTGGATCTTACAATAAACATTGCAATAAGCAGAATTAAGAGGCAACGAAGGATTCATGTACCCTCTCTAGTTTATTGGGAATGATTCAATAATTCACTCTTACCATCCAATCTACCCATATTTTTTTTTTATTTCCCTCGATCATTGAAATCATATATATCTTTGGCCTCTGTTCAATCCTTTAATAGCAATAGATGTTTTAAACAAGGTGTTTTGAGTCATGTGAGGAGGAATATGAAAAATTGTGTAGTTATCTTTAAAATGCTAGGAACAAATCTATTTACAATATATCTCGGCTAAAGGGAAAAGGAAGTAGAGATCTTAGTAAGTTAAGTATATTAAAGATGAAAACTAAAGAGTTTTATTCCTTAGCAATGAGATCTCAGAGAAGATCGAGGAAATATTTTGACAAATTATTTATAGAAAGGCATAGTGAGGATATTGGGTATTCAATGAAGTCCACTATTGATTGGAATGTTATTTATACTAGAAGCGTTCAATTTGTTTAAGTGAGTGATTACATATAGAGGACGAGGATGATAAAAAATAATTAGCCTAGATGGAATTCCAATCGAAGTATGAAAATGTTCGAGGGAGGGGGGTATTTTATGTCCAATGTAGAGAATCACTTTTGATTTATATTAAGGAGATCTACTATGGAAGCCATGCACCTTCTAGGAATATTATTGAAAAGTATAAAGAAAGGGAAGATCTGGAATTATTTTTTCATTAAAATTGGAAAAGTCCATGATGGGTGCCTACGGAAGACTATGGTGAGAGGTAGAAAGAAAACGGATTTCTACTAGATATATGACACTATTAAGGCCTTTAAGTTCTCATTTCCCTTTAAGCATGGATGAGCTTAATAAACATCTAAGATGAAGTTCCATGAGTTTTATTTGATGGGACTAGGAGAGGTTAAATCATAAGTTAGAACACTAGATAAGCACTTAGGAATCTAAATGCTTTAAGTAGAAATGAAATAGAAAATATTCCTATTGCATAAGAGTAGCAATAAAGCGACTTTAGATGACCCTGTTGCCCCAAAAAGTGATTGTTTATTTGTTTAGGTTCAATTATTTATAAGGAAAAATTAAAGAGGATGAAATGCATAGAATTAAAAATGGATGGATGAAAGAATTTTATATGATAGAAGATCCCTATAAGTTTGAAAGGCGTTCTACAAAACAATTATTAGACTTGCTATGATTTATGGTATGAATTATTTGTCAAATATCCATAAGATGAACGTTGCAAAAATAAGGATATTAGGATGGATATTGGTCACGCTAGAATTGATAAGGTGAGAAATGATAATATTTGCCAACAAGTGGAGGTGGCATCAATATAGGATAAATATAGTAAAGGATGACTTAGGTGGCTGGAACATGACTTGCCTAAAGGGCTTCGGTTTCCAAAACTATGAAATTAAAGTAGAAATAACTAGAAGAGGGAGGACCAAGACTAACATAGCCCGTTATGGTTGCTAAGAATGTAATCGCGCTAAATCTTTCATTTATGTAACAATAAATTGGAGTGGTAAAAGAGGTTTTATGTAAATAATCCTAAATTTATTGAGATAAAGCTTAGGATATTATATTATCGAATACTAATTTTATGTGTAGTTTGTCCCACATTCCTTGGACAATCTCTTGTTAGTGTGCCTGTTCCGTTATGTTACTGCATTCATGCAATAGTGATAAGACTAGGTTACAAAATTAGAATACAGGACTGTTTTCGCAGATCAGTAAAGATGGATGTGAGAGGGTGTAGTAAATCATTTTGTAATTGATTGTTTTATGATTGAATTTGAAGTGAGAGAAAAAGTGACGGACTCTACCCTGAACAAATAAAGAACCTGAGTTTCTGAGCTTAAGTTATTAACTTACGTACCGTGAGAGCCTGAGCATATCTCCCTTACGATATTCTATCGCGTCTCTTAAGATTCAAACCCATGATCTTTGCCTTGTGAGAGATTTAAGTTGAATTCTGGTACCAATTTGAACCAAATTGCTACATATTTGGCCACCATGGTAGAATCAACAATTTATAATTGCTTGATATTTCTCTGGACAATGACCGACCACCAAGTGAAGCAACAATTCCGATGTAAACTTGCGAGAGTTGAATCCATGTAACCCATCATAACGAGATATGGTGATGAGTAAAGTGGCATATGATTATTCCTTGAAGGTATTTAAGGATATGCTTTACCACTACTCAATGTTTCGATCCTAAGGTTAGATATCAACTCACCATATTAACGTAACAAATGTCACGTCCAATGCAGAGCATAGCATACATGAGACTATCTATTGTTGACTCATAAGTATCCTACTCATGCATTCTATTAGACTCTTTAAGAGTCTTAACAACTGTTCATTAGAGATTGGATTTCATGTCTGAAGGGCATATTACCCTTTCTGGAATGGCAATTCTGATAAGTATCTTGTCAAACATATGAAGCTTAAACAAAGCTATTAGCATGTTCTTTCGATCTCTCAAGATTTGAATATCTAGAAATAACTAGCTTCATCTAAGTCCTTTATATGAAATTGTTGGTCCAACCACGCTTTCATAGACGATAACCCTCCCACATCATCTATAATGAGTAGATATCATCCATATAAAGTACCAAAAATTATACTTTTGTCTTGTATTTTATAGACATGGTTCATCCTCAAAGTGCCGAAAAATGTCTTAGTCACTTTGTCGAAGCTCTTGATACGTGCTTCAATCCATAAATGGATAGCTACATTTCAACATTTATAGCTTGTCCTAAATTTGCATAGATATCATTTATAGCCCCTTATATGAAATCGGATAATCAACTTATACTGCAAAGTTCGTCTGATTGGACTCTCTTACCAAAAAATACATAGAAGGTGGTTTGATGATGCCTCGACTGTGTCTCACAGGTAGTGGATCCTGGATTGCAGCATCATTTGGAATTGTATGTTTTCGTCAATGTCGATATCGATATCACCATCAGGCGACGTTATTTACCTTTTCATTGGCATATGGGACAAGATTACAACTCATCTCTCCCACTCAGATCATGTTATCTACGTATTCTTGACATCATGGTTTATTTGTCACAAGGTTGTGCTTCAGGAATCGATAGGGTGGAATTGTTCCCACTCATTTCTTTCAACAAAACCTTACAATTATATATATATATATAGGTTGTATGTATGCTAACAAAGACTTTCCTATTTAGATGACTAGAAATAATATCCCCTACCCTTAGGGTATAATACCCAGACCAGGAAAACTTAAAAAAGATTTGATAGGTACTACTCATATCAACAATGTGCACCTTCTTTTTTGGAAGTTCATCGTTAGAAACTCCACAGTTAAGCGAGCTTAGCTTGGAGCAATTTTATGATGGGTGACCCCCTGGGAAGTTTTCTCGGGGAGCGTGCGAGTGAGGACAAAGCATGCTGAAAAGATCCATGTTGGTACATTAAGGACAGTACGTCGTCGATCTAACGGTAGGGAGAGCTCGTTAAGTGGGACCCGGGTCGTTACAAATGGTATCAGAGCTCCGGTTGCCAGCCGAAAATTGGGAACTAAGTGCTATGCGGGACAAAGTGCTACGCCATAGGGTGGGAGCCACCTCTAGAATCCCAACTCCTGTCAACGGATCCTCGAATGGATCGAGCGCGACGAGAACGTCACGAGTCTAACGGGGGGTGATTATAATACCCAGACCAGGAAAGCTTAAAAAAGATTTGATAGGTACTACTCATACCAACAAGGTGCACCTTCTTTTCCGGAAGTCCATCGTTAGAAACTCCATAGTTAAGCATGCTTGGCTTGGAGCAATTCTATGATGGGTGACCCCCTGTGAAGTTTTCTCGGGAAGCGTACGAGTGAGGACAAAGCATGCTGAAAAGACCCATGTTGGTACAGTGGGGACAGTATGTCGTCGATCTAACGGTCGGAACAACTCGTTAAGTGGGACCCGGGTCGTTTCATAGGGTATCCACAAACTTGTATCTCTGACCTATACTCTAACTTTCCTTCCTTCGAAAGTGAGAAACAATACCATTTTCTATTAAGCAGTCTCTAGATTCTCTAGAGAGATTTGCCCCTTCATGTGATCTCAGTCTTAATATTCTTACTCCAAATGCTTCTTGATATCAGTTCGATACTCTTTTGATTTCTCAAAAGCTTTCGAGCCGTTAGTTAACTATATCCGAACCTAGAGTAATCACCTCTGAAGGTTAATTACTCATGGCCCTCCATATGTATATTCACGGGTCTTCATACATCATAATGAATTAGTTCCAATGTTCTCGAGCTCCCCGTCAGGATGTTATTCATTTAGCTTCATTGCTCGATGGCATTTGACCTGATTGATTAAGCATAGAAATTTCATGCAGGTGGTGACGAGTGTCACATAATTCTATAATATTTTAATAGCCTATTTGGTAGTAATTAAAATTATATTTTTAGTAGATTTTGATTCAAGTTGATGAAATGTGTGGTTAAAAAGTTGTGGGTCCATGAAATGTGTAGATAAAATTAATTGTTGACTTAGACTTAAGACTAAAATCTTAATTTTAATTTCTACCAACCAGGAGGTAAATTTATACTTCCTTTATTCCTTGCATATTTCTCATAAAATTTCTCATTTTTAAGATGGCTATCGTG